>JAJIYU010012064.1:0-14891 GCA_030144865.1 Tinospora cordifolia | reverse complement strand
CTTTCTATATATTGTATGCATATTATAAAAAATATAAACAAAATATACCAAAATATATCATAATATACCAAAATATATCATAATATACCAAAAAATATAAACAAAATATACTAAATTATACAAAAATATACCAAAATATGTTTCACAATTTAGTATACATATTATTTTCTATATATTGTATGTATATTATAAAAAATATAAACAAAATATACCAAAATATATCATAATATATCATAATATAATATATAAACAAAACATACCAAAATGTACAAAAATATACCAAAATATAAATAAAATATACCAAAAATATATAAAAATATACCAAAATATGTTTCAGAATTTAGTATACACATTACTTTCTATATATTGTATGCATATTATAAAAAATATAAACAAAATATAAGCAAACTAATTTTTTGGTCAAATAAAAACTTATTTCTCCTAATATGCTTCATTAAATGTGAAAGAAAAACAGTCTTCCTTTTTTTGGTTGATATTTTCTTTTTTTTTGCTGATTTCATTGGTTTTTTCGGTTTAAAATGGTAATACCCCAATTTCTGATATTTCTGTAATTAATTTTTAATTATATGTATAACATTGAAATATATGATATATCTGTAACATATTTTTAAATATTGTATAGACACGTAAAGAGCCCTTTTTTTGTTTTTTTTCTTTTATTCCGTATTTTCATATATATATACGTATATATATGTATTTTATACCAAAATTCATCATTTTTTCTAAAATCATTAAACATGATCTAATCATCATTTCTCATCAAAATTTTAATTATGCACTAATTTTTCAACATTTGTGTAATTATTTTCTCAAAAATTAAATAATTCTCCAAAAATTACATTTTCTTCCCAAAAATTTCATTATTTGCACCAAAAATTTCATAAAAATTCTAAAAATTACACAATTAATCCCAAAAATTATTTCTCTCAAGAAATTTCATTTTCCTCCTAATTTCACATATTTTCCCATTTTTCTCACTTCTCCAATAAATAATATAAATTTGAGAAAAATTGATGTAAATCGTTGTATTTCCATTAAAAATCCTAGAAAATGCATATATCGTATTCAAAAATTTTGCACACCAAAATCATGGTCGTCACATTACCCACTGGCCACCTCAAAACCATGGATTAAAACCAAGGATTCCCATGGTTTTTAGCTTGGAAAATCACCCAAAAATCACCAGAAAATCGAGGAAATTCGGCCAAAAATGCATTCAAAACGGATAAAAAGACAAAAGAAACAGGGGGGCTGGGTTTTGGGAGGCACATGGGCCGGCCAACTTTTCAAAAATTGTTTTATCACCTTTTCTCATCAAAATCTTCCATTATACATCCATTTTCATCATTTTTATAATTATTTTCTCAAAAATTGAATAATTCACCAAAAATTACATTTTCTTCCCAAAAGTTTCATTAATTACTCTAAAAATTCCAAAAATTCAACAATCAATCCCAAAAATTATTTCCCTCAAGAAATCACATTTTCTTTACAATCCAATGTATTTTCTCCTCATGTTTGTATTTTTTTTTCCATTATTTCAGTTTTCTCTAATAAATAATTCAAAATTGAAAAAATTGAGGATAATTCATGCATTTCATTTAAAATTTTTGAAAATACATATTCAAACCCAAAAATTTTTGTTCGTCAAAATATGGGTCGTCACATGTATTTTCTGGAATTTTAATGAAAATATATGAAATTTTCTCCAATTTTTTTTCTAATTTTGAATTATTTATTGAAGAAAATGAGAATAATGTGAGAAAATGCAATTTTAGGAGAAAACACATGAAACTATTAGAAAAATGTGTTTTCTTGAGAACAATGATTTTTAGGATTGATTGATGAATCTTTGGAACAATTATCGAATTTTTAGAGTGATAAATGAAATTTTTGGGAGAAAAATATGATTTTAGAGAAATTATTTAATTTTGAAAAAATAATTGAATAAATGATGAAAGGTGTGTAATAGAAGTATTTTGATGAGTAATGATGAATTAGTAATCTTTGTTTTTTAAATGCAAAATCGGTATATATATATATATATAAGGAAAAGAAAAGAGGATTAAACAAAAAAAATTTGACTCTCGGCGCGCACGGGCCGCAGGGCTTGACCTGTGAGCACGCCCCGCGCGACCTTGAAGGCCCAATCCGTGGGCCGACCCACGCACCTAGCAAGGGGTCCAGCCCCCTTTCCTTTGTTGTTTGTGAGAATTTTGGTGGATTTTTATGATTTTTGACAAATTTTCAGCTACAAAACCATGAGAGTTTATGGTTTGAATCCATGGTTTGAGCCATCAATTCCCAACCTCAAATGTGGCCAATGAATGATGTCAACTAGGCATCCAGCATGGGAGCTTGAGAGCCACCTGAATGGCCACATGTCACCCCCACCTTGCCATGCAAGTACCCTTCATGCAACAAAATCCCTTCTTTGTGCATAAGTCCAGAAAATTTTAGATTTCTGTAGCCACATTCACAAGTTGAATCTTCCTCATTTCTCTGCCAAATCTAGTGAACCATAGCTTGATTTGAAGCTTATAGTACCACCTAAGAAGTCCTACAAACCATTTGCTGAATCCTAGAACTGTTTGGAGCTGAAAACCCTGGGAAGAAGTGTTGTTCACAAGATTTAAACCCGGAAAATCAGAAAGTCTATGTAAAGCCAGTTTTGGAGCTTCGAATCCTTGGTCATTTTCAGTCCATTTTGGAGGTAAAATTGTCTACCCTCTTCATTTTCACATGTACTTTAACCTCCAAGTGTTAGAGAACAAAAAATAGGGCTTTGCACATGATTTTCGAACCATTAAAGTTGGTCACTTACTCATTGTTGCAGCTGTGTAACAGAAACAGTTGGTGCAACTTTGGGAAGGCTTACACCTGAATCATTCCAGGCTCGTCCCTGAGGTAAAACCCATCATTCTACCCCTTATTATATGTATTCAAGTGTCCAAGTGGTAGAAACAAAAAATTGGAACATTTAATACGTTGTAGAAGCCACTGTTGTTAACTATTAGACTCACTGTTGCAACATGTCGATAAAAACTAGTTTGAGGCCGGATTTGGAGCTATATTTGAGATACCTAAAGACACCCATTCGAACTGAAACCAGAGGCATTTTAGACCTCATAGCAGATGTTCCAGAAAGGTATAAAGATCTAACCTTGAGCCTTTGTGAATATGATTTGCTACACTTACAAATATGTCATGCTTGTTAGAGTACTAGGACTTAGAACAATTTCTTGTGTTCTTTTAGAATGCAGCAGAGAAATTGATGGAATGATAGGCATGATTTTGGTATTACATGTTACTTATTCGAAGTATTCTTGATTATGAATGTATAAAAAACTTACATGCTGCAATTAGACACAAGAAATGACCCATGGAATTGTAGTTTAATGGGGGAAATAATACTAGGAAGATAGTAGAAACTATGAACCCAGAAATTTCCTGTAATCTGGCTGAAAATTTTGAGATGAAATTAACTGACCAAACCTTAGTAGATTGAGCTGAATTTTGGTGGAGAGATCCCTAATCGTGTCTAGAAGTTGCCTACTAAATTTTAGAGCATTCTAATATGGTTAGGTAGGTCAATTCAGGCAAACAATCACTGCCTGTCACAGGGTTTACGGGATCTGTACAGTCTCTATTGTTATACCTAGAAACCCTAGTAAATGATATCCAAAAATTATAATTCAAAATTCTAGGAAAGCTTTAGGGAGTCTAGAACAGTTTTACAAAGTTCGGCACAAATCAGATGTACGGATTACCCGAAACAAAATAAAAAAAATGGTTGCACAGATAGGGCCATAAGCTAATGTTGTGCCTAAATGAGGGGAATTGGGAATGTTGACCCCTTTTTGGCCCAATTGACTCTATGAGGATCAGAATTGACCATTTGGGACTCTGTTGACTAGCTAGGTCAGCAAGTGATAAGTTGACTAGGGTTGACCAAGATTGACCAAGGTCAATCAAATTGACTTAGCAACTTAAGGCAAGTTGAACTAACATAGATGGACTACCATTGACTAGGTCAATCCATTGATTGACCAATGATGTAGAGTTAGAGTGAGCCAAGTCCCATGATAATATTAAAGAAGTTACATCAATTTCGTAGGACCAAGTACTAGCGGGATGCGACTAGTTGCGAGAGGAGCATTGGGAGCGGAGCATCCCTGTGAGTAGTGTTTTCTAACTTATTTCTTAAAGCTTGTTATTCTATGCATTGTGAAAATGGTATTACATATTGTGATGAATCTGTATCCTTTAAATGAGTTTTAAATGAGAAGTGCACCGAGTCTCGAGGTCCGAGGATACAGGGTTAGGGTGAGTTGTATCGGTTTCTCATATGACCCCGATAGTGACCACCTAGCACAGAGTGCCCGTTGAGGGGGTCTGTGGGCCTACAAGATGGCAACGACAATAACTCCTAATCAGTCCGTCACAATATGGCAATGACAATAATTCCTAATTGAGTCGTTACGATTGATGGCAACGGCAATAGGTCCTAAATCGAGTCGGCACGATATGCCTAACTGTCTATAACCCGCTTGAGTGAAATTTTTAGTGGTCTTAGGGGCTAATGAGAGCCTCGGCGAATGTTTTCACTATTTTAATTGTTTTTTAAATGAAAGTGTACGATTGCATTATAGATTTAAATTGAATTCACTATTGCATTCACTCACATAATGCTATTGTTTATGCATTAATGGCATGTATTTTATCACTGAGCCGCCGTGGACAATTAGACTCACTAATCTAACTTTTTAGGTCCTTCAGTCGTAGACAAGGACAAGGGAGTTGTCATCGCCTATAGCTGCTCTCCCTCTCTCGTTGTTTTGGTAAGTTTTCTTCTTTTTTTTTGAGGTTTTGTTATGAGGGTTAGAAATTATGTATAGGGGTGAGGAAAGTTTGTATATAATGGATTAGTCACTCTCATTGCTACATATGTTTTAATGACCAATTTTAGTAAATATCAAGTTTTATTGGTGTTCATGTGTTAAATTTCTTCTGCATTCCTTATGATTACTCTGATAGTGTGTGGTGTGGTGTTGAAAGATGAAGCTTAACAGTGTCTTGGCAAGCTTGGTTTGCGGGCAAGGTTGTCGGGACACTGTGCCAATCGGTTCGTCCTTCGCCCTAGGGAAGGGGTCCCGACAAAAAAATTGTATTTATCAGATTATTAATTTAATAAAAAAATTCTAAAAATTTAAAATTTTTGAAATTAAATTAAAAACAAGTGATATAATAATTTTTATGAAATTATTTGAATAAAAATAAAATTTTTAGATTTAAAATGACCTAATTGATAAAATAGAGCGAAAATAGTAAATAAATCATATTTATTAGATTACTGATAGAAAATTTCCAGAAAAATTAGAATTCTGGAAATTTAATTTAAAAAAAGTGAAAAATAATTTTTACAAAATTATTTCAATAAAAATAAAATTTTTAGATTAAAAATGACATACTTGGTAAAATATAGTTAAATAGTAAAAGAAATAGATTTATCAAATTAATAATACAAAAAGATTCTAGAAAATTAGATTTCTGGAAATTTAGTTAAAAACCAAAAGATAATGAATTTTTAGAAATTATAAAATTTATATATGTGTGTATCTTGATTTTACATGTACATATTGAATTATTAAGTGAAAAAGGGAAAAACATAGAAAATAATTTAAAGATTAATAAAATATATTTTCAGAAGAAAATTAAAAACATAAAATGATACTAAGAAGCTGAGATTTAAATAAATTAAATAAACAATTTCATATAGGCCAAGATATAAATTTAATACATGCTTAAGTTAGAATAGCATATAAAAAATGAGATAAAATAAATTGAGTTGAAAAAAATTTGTAAAAATAAAATATTTAAAAAGAAAAAAATAGAAATTAAGCTCGTGGAAAACAAAATTTAAATGTTGAGAAAATAAAATATTTTTTATTAAAATATCAAGATACATAGATGTCAGGACCCCTTCCCTAGGCCAAAGGGCGGCCCGACCAGCATAGTAGCCCGACGAACTCACACACCATGTCAAGTTTGCACAACCACTGTTAAGCATCTCCAATCTCATACAACAAATGATATCAAAACAATTAAAAGACTCGAGGTGAAACTAAACAAACATACGAAGAGTGATCGTTATATTACATAATTATCATGTCCAAAATACATAGTTGACCCCACATATATATACATATACAAAAAGAATTACCAACCTCTAAACAAAGAACCAAGAAAAGGAATACAAAACGTCAGGTAGCTAGGCGATTACTACGCCCTTCCCTTTATTAGCCACTGAGGAACCTGAAATATTAGTAGAGTAGTGAGCCTAAAATCAACATGGCTCAGTGAGTAGTAAGACCAGCATGTTAACCATAACCCACATTCCCAAAATAGTGTATGTATGCATTAGCAGCAAAAATGATATAATATTTGAATGCATAGCATAGTATAAAAGCAGTTATGAACAGTGCAACAATTTTAGAAAACATCTCAAATCTATGCCAATTAAAAATTGTATCTAGGCTAAGGTTAAATTAGCAAACCCAACCTATGGTCATCACTCGAGTGGGTTGTGAGCTAGGCATACCCGTTGAATACCCTAACCCCAACGCTTGGCTCTCATGTGCTGTGACTCGTGCACGTTCTGAGGCTAGGCGTACTAATCATGTGCCCTAACCCCGATGCTCGACCCTCAAGTATTGTGACTCGAGCGGGTTCTGAGGCTAAGTGCAGTAATCATGTGCCCTGACCCTGATGCTCGACCCTCGAGTCTAATCCCAATTATATCCTGTACCCTGACCCTGATGTTTGGTCCTCGAGCCTATGGTCTCATTACCCATTTACGCCTACACTTTTCAAATTCATTCAGATATATCTCAATCTCATGAAACCATTTAAACCATGTCGTTTCACACAAGTTTCATGCAAGGAGCACAAGTCATAGAAAACACTTGAATCAAACTTCTCACCTTGGGTCCCGTGCACCGATGTCCCATCGACAACCTGCCCCATCCCATAGTGTTCACTCGAATCTACATTATTTAAATCCAATTTCAGTTCTTTATAAAATGTGGCTTAATTCCCTACTCGACTATCCTTAATCAGTCTCGACCGACCAAATTTGATTCGGTTGCATTCGATCAATCAGTCAAACTTGGTCAAAATTGGTCAACACGGTCAATTTTGGTTATCCTTAGCCAATTTGGGTCCAACTGGGTCAAGTTATGTCAAAATTGGGTCAATTAAGCAAAAATTCCCAAATTTCAACACTTAGCCCAAACTCAAGCATTTGCCCTCTTTGCGCAGTAAATTTGTCGATTTTTCTGTGATTAATCTGTAAGTCAGATTTGGGTAAAACTTTTCAGATTTCATCTACACTACCTACCTTCACCAGAATTTTAGATTCTGATTTTTGGACACCATTTATTAAGGTTTCTAAGTGCATTAACAGGAACTGTGAAATCCCGTACCTCATGTAACAGACAGTCAGATTGGGCTGAAATTTTGGTACACAATCTCTTGACATGTCCAGTGACCTCTACACCAAATTTCAGCTCAAAATACATATATTTAGTCAATCAAATAGTCTCCTATTTTCTGTCATGTAATAGATTGTCCAAAACTTCAATTTTCTATGATTTTTCAAGTGCCTATGTATATGTATTGCCCTACTAATTTGAGGCCCTATCATACATATTTTGTATAATTAGGTTCCAGAATGTTGGTAGTTCCAATTTCATCTCAAAACAATAAGCAATCATGGCCATAAGCATTCCTAAATGCACCCTAAAACATAGCACATATCAACAATTTAGGAATTTTTTTCCCAGTACCAGAAATCAACATGTAAGTAGGCATTTTGGCATGAACATAAAATTGTGCACATAGAGGCTTAAGGGTTGGGGTTTATACCTTCTTGTAGCCTCTAGTGTGAGGTTTAAAATGCCTCAGATTTTAGTCCAAACGGACGTCCCTAGCCTCTTCAAATGATGCCTCAAAAACACTTTCCAGAATTGTTTCTTGCTGAAACTATTGAAACAGTGAGCAAACAGTTAACTTCAAGGCTCTATAAAACATGGTTAGGATCTCAAATTCTAATTTCTATTACTTGGAGATGGAAATTCACATGACAAGGAAGAAAATGAGTGCTTTTACCTCAAGAACGGATCTCGGATGGGCTGAGAATCACTCTTTTAAAGATTAGACCAACACAAATTTTCTGTAGATTTATGCTGCAACAGTGGCCAACAACACCATTTTGTGGTCATTTTCCTCTCTAGCTGTTATGCATTTTGACAAAGGGCTTGGGGGTTCTTTGAGAGGGATGTTAGAGCTTTAAAATGAACCAAATTTCAGAGAAGACGAACTTAGAATGAAGGAGATATGAGTTCTGGAATATGGGTTACAGGAGCTGAAAAACTAGAAATCTTGCACAAAAATGGGGTTTTGTTGCATGTTGAGGTGGTTTTGCATGGCCAATGAGAGTGCCACGTGGCCATCTACATTCCCATGTGCTTCCATGCAAGGTGACTTGTTGGCACCATATATTGGCCAGCTCAGAGGTGTGATTGGATTGTAAAAACCATACCTCAAACACCATGATTCTGTTGGTTTTTTTGCTCTTTTATCTGGAAAATTCGAAGGAATTTACGAAGAAGGAAGGTAGGCAAAACAACGTTGGGTGCATGGGCCGGCCAAGCGCATGGGCTGGCCCACGCGTTGGGCCGAAAAATCGTGCAGGCTTGGCGCAACCCAAAATGGGCACGGCCCGGCTTGTGCCCAAAATCTGAATCTGCACGTGCTTCAATAAACAATTTAAAATTAAGAAAAATAAGAAAATCCATGTATTTTTATTAAAATTTTTTAAAAATATATGTATTGAACTCATTGATTTTGTGTATCAAATCATGGGTCGTCACAATAGAATAAGGATTTTATGTATCATTAATGAAAATAAACTTTATAATCATGCAAAATATGCATGATATCATTAAATTAATTCTAAAAATATAGTTTAACAACAAAATGGCTAAAATAATTTATCCTGATATGGTTCATGAATGAAAAAATAGTATGTTGGCTAAGTCCACAAATAAATTGGGACAATGGTGTACAACACACTAAATACATGAACGATGAACATATTAAAAATAATGACAGTGCAGTATAAAAATGAAAAGAAAAAAAATAAAATAATAAACGTGAAAAACATATTTCATGATAAAAGATAAACTAACTAAAAAATTTGTTGATCTGAATTAGGTCAACATCTCAGATAAATTCAGAGCAGTGCAAGTCTACAGGAACATCGAAACAAATGGAGATGACTACTGAGTTTTAAATTATTATTTCAATTTAAATAAATTATACATGTTTGCATTTAATGGTGCGATTGAATAATTTGGATGAATGCATGATATATGGTATGAAATACTCTTGATTATATTTGTTACTCATATGAGATGAATGGTTGATCATGATGCTTTTGTTTTTCAAAGGTTGTGAAAATGATTTTGAAAGCTTACATTTTTTGTTTATTTGATAGTATGAAATTCACCAAGAAAAAAGTAATAAAGACTCTAACCACATATCAGGGTGATGACCCACCATTAGGTGTCATCGTCAGTTTCCCTAATCTAGACTCGCTTCGGTTGTTTATTTGTTTCTTGTGATTGATACTAGTATCATGACGGTGATAGTGGTGAGATTGGACTAAGAGTCACAGAAGACCTCACTTCTCAATTAGGGTCCTGAATAGGTCACCAGACCTTGCGTGTTACCTCTGGATGATATCTCGAACCATAAGGGAACATCGAGGTAAATCGTTTGTGTTAACGACAACTCAAAATAATTTGATGTTTGAAACATATAATACTTGGAAGTGTGTGACATGTTTGTTTAAATTGTTATAGTAGTTTAAATATTTGGTCCTCCACTCTTAATTTTTTAGGTTCGTAGTAACAATCAATTTTATTTTGAGAGTTGAATAACAAAGGGCCATGAGGCCTAGACTGTATCTATTCGATTAAAATGTAAGAGATCTATTACATTAATGACTAGATTTGATGGTTGAACTTTTATGACATCACTTTTATTTGTTACATGGTTATTTTACTTGTTGACCTAGTATTGGTGTGAGATTGTGATGTAGGTACTAGAATGAGTAATAGTAATGCCCTGTTTTCTGAGTGACCCAGTGAGTTTGTCGAGACCCCTTCCCTAGGCCGAAGGCCGGCCTGATCGACATAGTGGCCCAACGAACTCATTTACCATGTCAAGTTCGCCCAACCACTGTTAAACCTCTCCAATTTCAACAACGAGTGATATCAGAATAATTTAAAGATTCAAGTGCGAAAGTAAGCAAACATTATGAAGAGTGATCATTGTATACATATTGTCTTGTTAAAAAAATATGCAGTGGAGTACATATACATACACAAAAATGACCAGCCTCAACAAAAGACCAAAAAAGGACAAGGGAGTCGTCAGGAAACTGGGCAATCACCACGTCTTTCTTTCTGTCAGCCACCGAAGAACTTAAAATATTAGTAGAGTAGTGAGCCTCAAAGTCAACGTGACTCAGTGTGTAGTAGGACCAGCATGCTACCCATAACCAACATTCCAAAACAGTGCATGTATGCATGAATAGTAAAATGATATAGTACTTGAATGCATGACATAGTATAAAAGCAGTTATGAATGATGCAATATTAATAGAAGAACATTTCAAATACACACTAGTTAAAATTGTATCTAGTCCAGGGTCTTAATTCAACAAACCCAACCCTATGGTCATCGCTTGAGTGGGTCGTCCGTTAGGTGTACTGGCAAATCAAGCGGGTCATAAGCTAGGCATATTCCTCGAATACCCTAACACCGCGCTCAATCCTCAAGTTTTGTCACTCGAGTGGGTCGAAAGCTAGGCGCATTGATCATATGCCCTAACCTCATGCTCGAACCTCGAGTCTAATCTCAATCACATTGTGTACCCCTGACCTCCCGTTCAGTCTTCGAACCTATGGTTTCATTACCCATATACATTTACACATTTCAAAACCAATCCTATGTATTTCAATTATATGAAACCATTTAAACCATGTCATTTCACACATGTTTAATGCAAGGAGTACAAGTTATTATAAATACCTGAATCAAACTACTTACCTTGGGTTTCGCACACCGGTGTCCCGTCGACACTCGACCCAGTCTCACAGTGTACACTCAAATATGCATTATTTAAACTCAATTTTAGTTCTCTTTACAATGTGGCTTAATCCCTTGTTCCACTATCCCTAATTTGTCTTAATCGACCCAAATTCGATTTGATTAAATTTAGTCAATCAGTCAAACTTAGTCAATTGGTCAAAATTGGCCAACATGATCAATTTTGGTCACTTTTGGTCAATTTGGGTTAAGTCAGGTCAAAATCCCCAAATTTCAACACTTCACTGAATTTCAAGCTTTTTATTCTCTCTGCATAGCAAATTTGCCTATTTTTCTACGATCAATCCGTATGTCAAATTTATGCGAAACTTTTCAGATTTTATCTAAACCTCCTAAGCATTCACAAAAATTTAGATTTTGGTTTTTGGACATCATTTGCTTGATTTTCAAGTGGAACAACAGAGACTATAAATTTTTGTTTCTCATGTGATAGGCAGACACATTGTGCATCAATTAACCCCCTTACCCAACTCAGATTGGAACAAAATTTGGCACACATGTTTTTCACATATCCAATGAGAACTCCACCAAATTTTAACTCAAAATACCCACTTTTGGTCAGTCAATCGACATCCTACATTCTATATTATGTAACAGATTTGTCAATGTTCAAGTTTTTTAGGATTTTCAAGTGCCTAATGATCCCTATTACTCCATTGATTTGAGGCCCTTTCTCACATTTTTTTGTAATGCTTAGATCCCAGAACATTAACAGTTCAAGTCTCATTCAAAATAGTAAGCAAACATGGCAATGATCACTCTCAAATACACCCAACAACACTTAGCCAAATCAATGATTCTAAAGTTTTTCTAAGTACCAAATTTTCACATGTAATTAGGCATCTTTCCATGCATATAAAACTGAGTGTAGAGGCTTAAGGTTTGGGGTTTATACCTCCTTGTAGCCTCAAATGTGAGATTTAAAATGCTCCAAGTCTCGGCTCAAATGAATGTCCCTAGCTACTTCAAATGTTGCCTCAAAGATGCTTCCAAAAACTATTTTCTGCTGGAACTGTTGTAACAGTTAACAACCAGTCAACTTTTGTATCTTGTAAAACATGTTTAAGACCTTAATTTTGGTTTTTTTTATCAATTGGAAATTGAAGTACTCATAACAAGGAACAAAATGAGTGGTCTTACCTTATAATTTATGTATCATCTTCTCAAAAATTATATTTCTCAATTATTCTAATTTTCTTCAATTAATGATTAAAAATTTTTAAAAATGAGAAAATTTATTTATTTTTATTAAAAATCTCAGAAGAATACATGAGAATGCATACATCAAACCCATTAATTTGGGTGCCAAAAATATGGGTCGTCACAAAGTTTGCTTTATATATCGAATGGGTGGTTGATGACCACTGTAATATATGTTATATTAATTGTTTAGATTGCATTTAATGATGAACGAGGAAAATATCAACATTGTACACCCAAAGATGGTCATCAAGAGACAGGGTGTACACAAGCCCATGAAGAAAAAAATATTGAGGAAGAAGAAAGAGCCAGTAAAGTAAGTCTCACAGACAAAAATTTCAGTGAAAGAAAATGAAAGTAATGGTAAGCAGAGCCAAAAAGGAAGCGGATATGGATTTAAAAATGGTCGCGGTCGAGGGTGCAATAAAGGAAGAGGAAAGTTCTTCAACGAAGAAGACAATAACCATGTTTATAGTTCTTCAAGGGGATGTGGAAGACCAAATAACTACCACCAAAGACGGTATGATAACGCTCAAGTTCAATGCTATAATTGTCAAAAATTCAGTCATTAATCTTGGGAATGCCATAACAAAACTGTTGAGAAGAAGTCAAATTACACTTCGAATGATAACGAAGCTATGAAACCTACTTTACTTTTAGCACTTAATGGAGATGCAGATGAAAAGAACAATACATGGAACCTAGATACTGGTGCAAGCAACCATATGTGCGACAACAAATTAGTGTTCATGGAATTTAATAACCTAGTGATCAGTAAAGTTGCCTTTGGTGATTCGTTCAAAATTCTTGTTCGAGGGAAAGATAACATTTTGATTCGATTAAAGTCTAAAAAACATCAATTCATTTCTAATGTTTATTATATGTCAGGCATGACTAGTAACATCTTGAGTCTGGGACAAGTCTTTGAGAAAGGTTATAATGTTGTCATCGAAGATTATAGTTTTTCCATAAGAAATCAATATGACAATTTAATTGCTAAGGTTCCTATATCCAAAAGTCAAATGTACTTATTGAATGTTCATAATGATGTGGTTAAGTACTTGAAAACTTGGCACAGATATATCTTGGATATGACACTTAAGACTTGGGCATTTAAACTTTGGTAGGCTTAAGTTGTTGGCCAAACAATCACATGCTGAAAGGTTTGTCATTTTTTTATCATCTTGATCAATTGTGTAAAGGATGTTTATTTGGAAAGCAATCTAGAAAGAGCTTTCATAAAGAAAGTACAACAAGTGCCTGAGAATTACTAGATATTATTCATATTGATATATGTGGCCTGATCAGGCCAAATTCTTTTGTTAAGAAGAATTTGTCACAACCCACTTCATACATGTCGCAACCCACTTCACAAAAGTGACGTCACGACCGGCACATAATGCCATATATGCTACATCTACGTATACAATACTATGTTAGCCTCTCACAGTTAATCCTACTTAATATCCCTACAAAAATTTTGGACAGAGTCTCCTCAAAAATTTGGACTTATCAACAATAGAATTTTCACCTGATAAACAATATTATGATCCACAAACATACATAGGGTATTCCATACATCATTCACATATCAAAACTATTTCTCACTCTCATCTTAGTGAAAGTAACACTGATATCTCTCTAGCTGATATTACATATACAATGATAATTATAATTATACAAAAATACAACTCATAAAATAGATAAGCCGACGCACATAATAACACTGGAAGAGTTGTCTACTCTTCTCGTGCTGGCCTTTTTCCTTTTCTATCGATTTTTGAAATGTTAAAAATTAAGTGAGCCACAACATGCCTAGTGAATATTCTTTATCTAAGGCATTTAGATGCATTTAAATAAACATGCAAATTCTCAAATCAAATAAAACATTCAAATTCGGCATACTCATTTACAAAATACATAAATGCATTTAACATAATGCTCATGCCAATTTAAAACAATCATGCACCTCTTTATCCTTCCATTTAAAATAATTATGCATCCCTTTATCCTTCCAGATCTAGAGTCAGTCTCACTTCTTGTTTGGCCTCAACAAAAGTAGACCGCACTCTGATTCTCCCCATTTCCAACTCATTTCAAGGATTATCACATAGGGAAAGGCTGATACTTCTCATGGCTCAGTCTCATAGGATTCTCACATAAAGAAATATTATTCCCCGTGGCTCAGTCCATCGAAACGATATCATATTTTAGATCTGCTCTTGCAAATCCAAAACACGTTGTCATGTAAATAAAATTTCATGAAAACCAAATCAAATGCAACATATGCTCATATCAGTAACATGCTTACATTCAAACCATTTTTTATCTACAATGCCATATAAATAACAAAGATAAAGAAATACTCATTGAATACCAACACTAAATCTCGTTGGCACGTAACTCACTCTCTGGTAAATAACCAGCTTTTC
>JAJIYU010012063.1:0-14804 GCA_030144865.1 Tinospora cordifolia | reverse complement strand
TTTTTTGGAATGATGGTTGGAGGTTTGACACTCTCAACCTAATTCTTTTAGAAGTAATGATATATGATGATGGTTATTTTGGAATGGATGTGGAGGGAAATTGAGATTTCTGATTTGGAGCTGGATGAGAATAATGTTATGGGAGAAATTCTAATTTTTAAAAAAAAATAAAGTAGACATTTAAAAGTTTAGGGAGTTGTGTAGATTAGAGATTGGAAATTTATTTATTTAGATTGTGAATGCAAATATTGAATGGGGAAGCAATCCCAATTGAGTGAAATTTGTTTATTTGAGAAAATAGGAATGTTTGGAGGCTCATATTTGGAAGTTTTATGGTTGAGAGAAATATTATTTGGATATGAATACTTTTCTATGAAATAAAGATTGGTTTAGAGGTTTTCATGTGAAAAATTAGTATTTTGGAGTTTAGCGGAAATTTTAGATATGGAAACCTTATTTTAATTGAAATAGGATTTATTGAATACAAATGAATTATTTTTGGAAATAAAAGTAGTATGACTTGTTATTTTTAGATTTGAAAAAAAAAAACCCTTGTTTTGATCTAAATTGATTTATTTTGAGATTTGACAAAGAATAAGGATTTGGGAAAAAAAAATTTCTGTTTTATAATAAAATAGATATGAGAGTCTAGGGGTATCCAAGTTTAAAATTATTTAAATTCATTATAGATTGGTAGTAGGGACTAGAAATCAATCATTTTAATTTATTCTCATTGCTGCGATCTTCAATTCTGCGCGAGGAAGAAGAATGCATTTGCGTTCTATAGTGCGCGCGAAGAAAAATCCAGATCTAAGCTATTTCGTAGCAACTGTGTGCATTTCTATTGGTGCGTGCTGCTGGTGGGTTTCTTGCGCGAAGGACGAACAATAAGAGGATTCGGCAAGTTGCTGTTCGAAACCCTTTCGAACCAGATCTAGAGCATCAAAAGTTCATTTCAGAAAGGGGTTTCGACGTTCGAAATGCTTTTGAAATTTTGTTGAGCTCTGTTTCGCTCTTTAATGGTTGTTTTAAATAATTTGTGTTAATGTTTTTGAGATTAAAATTTATGTTTGGATTTACAACAGATTTGGGCATCGAAGAGTTGTTTCGACGAGGAACGAAAAGGGGTTTTCAGAGTAGGAAGGTATAAAATATATTTTTACTTTAATTTTGAGATTGCAATTAGTCTTGAATAAATTAATTGCATTATTTCGATTATATGAAATGTAAAGAACAATACTAGCTGTTGAAGCAGAAACAAAAATAGAGAATTTTGAGAATCTTTTAGTCGTAAGTTATATGCTCTAAATTCATGTTGCATTAGAAATGATTTTAATTTATGATCATGGAATTACTAAATTGATGTGGATGATAATGATTACCGAAGTTTAGGAAATTTATTATTTTGTGATTTTTGAATAAAGTCAAAATGGTTGTGGGTTGATGTGAGAGTACTTGGTAGTAAATTTCATCTTAACTTAATAAATAATATAAGGTGTAAAATGAAGATTGAGATGAAGACATGAGCATAGTTAAAATTTTTTAATGATATAAAATGTCATTTGTTAAGAGATTTTATCAGTTTCATTATTATAGTTGCATTTTGTAACTTATTTGTGTTTGATAGAAATTGTAGTTGGTTTTTGCATATTTCATTTTACTTACAACTCTGTATGATATTGGCTTGTAGATTGATTATGTTTAAGTGCATGAAATCACATATCTTATAACTTTTAATTGATATGCTTCATTTTAATTTAATGACTTGCATATCTGTGATAAGGTGTGTGAGACATGAAATGCGAAAAAAGAATAAAGATACATTATAAGATTCTTTTAAAGTAAATTTTCTTCCATTATTTTTGCACGTGTTTTAATTATTATTTCTTTTGATTATGGTACAGGTTAAAATTACAACTTTTGGGCTGAAGAAAAGATGGACACTCATGTTATGAAGGATCTTTTTCATTGAAGAAAATATAACGTGACATACTTACTTTTTTTGTATATTTATACAAGTAATTTTGTTATTGTACATATAATCTTAAATTTCATTTTGTATGTTGATGTATATGTAATATTTAAACACTTAAATATTAATATAATATGCATTTAATTTTATATTAATGATGTACATGAGTTACAAACTTTAGATTATATTATATTATACAAATTTTAAAAGTAGTTAGATTATTTAAATTTGAAGTAAGTATTATAATTAAAAAAATGTTAAATTATAACATTAAAACATGTTGTTAAAATAATTTATTACAACTTTCATACGTATGTTGTAAATGCTACAAGACAACATACATTGAGAATGTTATAATAGCTTGCTATGACATTCAAAATGTATGTTGTAAAATACAAATACAACATTCACAGTGCATGTTGTGAATGTGATTACAACTTTCATAATGCATGTCATAAAATTAATTACGACATGCAATTGCATGTTGTAAAAATATATAACATCATTCATTGTGTGTCATACAAATATAATTACAAGGACATACAATGCATGTTGTTGAATACGATTACCTTTTGACAGCATCTTAATACACTACATGCGCTTGCAAGTTGTCATACGTCTAAGATGACTTACATTGCATGTTGTTGTAGACCGAATTTCTTGTAGTGTATGGATTAGCTAGGTGCGCACCACACATATGTAAATTGCTTCACCAAGAGGGTTGTGTTTGAGATCCTAGGACAACCCACTATTGTCTTTTAGGGCAGAGCTTCTAATAGGTCAAGTACACATGGTAGATTAGTGACACAACATGAGATTGATACCCTAGTTCGTTTGAAAACCATAGATGAGGCACCTTCATGGTCGAGTATTGATGGTCGAGTATTGATGAGATCCTTGTTGTAAGAGACTTTCTTGACGTGTTTTTTGAGGATTTACTTGGCTTGCCCACTAAGCGGGAGATCAACTTCATTATTCAAGTTATTCCAGGGACACGACCTGTATCAATTCCTCCTTACTGCAAGACACCTAAGGAATTACAGGAGTTGAAGGTCCATCTAGAGGAGTTGTTGGGTAAAGGTTTTATTTTTCCTATTGTGTAACTTTGGGGTGCTCCGATATTGTTTGTAAAGAAGAAAGATGGGAGCTTCCATTTATGCGTTGACTACCGATAGTTGAACAAGGTGATGATTAAGAATAAGTACTTCCTTTCACGTATCAACAACTTATTTGATTAGCTTAAGGGTTCCAAAGTGTTTTCAAAGATTGATCTAAGATCTGGGTACCATCAACTGAGAGTTAGGAAAGAGAATGTCAGAAGATTGCATTTTGCACTCGATGGGCACTACTAGGTCATAGTCATGTTGTTCGGTATGACAAATACCCCAACTATATTTATGGACCTCATCTAGAGAGTGTTTTGACTATATCTCGATGCCTTTGTGATTGTCTACATCGATGATACCTTGATTTATTCAAGGTCTCATGAGGAGCATGCCGAACTTGAAGATCGCACTACAGACCTTGAGGGAGCATAGGTATGCTAAGTTCAGCAAGTGTGAGTCTTGGCTATTAACGGTCTAATTTTTGGGTCACATGGTTAGAACTGAGCGCATTTTTGTTGACCCCACTAAGGTCGAGGCAATTATCACCTAGCCAAGACCTAAGACCTACCACAGTAACTAAGACCCACAGCTTCTTAGGTTTAGTAGGCTATTATCATCATTTCATCCAAAACTTTTCAAGGATTGTGAATCTGATGATGAAGCTAACCAAGAAAGATGCTCTATTTGTATGGACTAATGAGTGCAAGAATTCCTTTCTTAAGCTCGAGCAGAGATTGACATCAGCTCCAGTGCTAGTGTTGTCAGAATAGGGCCGAGAGATGACTATTTACACTAATGCATTACAAATAGGCATCGGCTATTTGTTGATGCAAGTTGATAGGGTTATTGCTTTTGCCTCATGACAGTTGAAGGTTCATGAGAAGAACTATCCTATACATGACCTAGAGATGGCAGTGGTAGTATTCGCACTCAAGATATGGAGACATTACCTTTATGGAAAGCATTTCACGCTCTATTCAGATTATAAGAGCCTCAAATATATACTCTCATTGAAGAATTTGATCATGAGACAGAAGTGATGGCTAAGGCTGTTAAAGGATTATGACTTCACTATCGAGTACCACTTGGGGAAGGCTAATGTAGTGGTTGATACTTTAAGTCGTAAATAGGTTGAAACTGCATGCATGGCTAGACACGTCTCATGAGTGAATGTTGATTGACTCTGCTACGATTATGAGTATCCATGAGTCACCTTCCAAGGTGCGAGTCGGTGCACAGATTATAGCTCAACCAGTTCAGGTTCAGGAGATCACAGAGGGATAGCCCTCTGGTGTGGACTATGATATGTTCAGGGCTTGGATAGATGACACTTCTTGTGGAGAGTGGTCACTTGATTCATCGGGTGCACTGAAGTTCAGGGGATGGCTATGGGTTCCAGATAATGCTAGCCTGAGACCTAGTGTGCTTGAGGAGCTACACCAATCAAGATACATTGTTCATTTGGGTGCCACTAAGATGTACCAAGATTCCAAACGCACAGATTGGTGGCCCAGGATGAAACGAGACATAGTAGTCTTCATTTAGAGATGTGATATGTGCCAGCAAGTTAAAGCTGAGCACCAGAGACCTAGTGGATCTTTACAGCCCTTATTTATACCGAAGTGGAAGTGGGAACACGTTACCATGGACTTCATTACAACCCTTATCTACACAGCGGAAGCATGATGTTTGGATAGTTGTGGATCATTTGATGAAGTTTACCCACTTTTTTTCTATGCATAGCAAGGATTCAATAGAGCGATTGAGCTAACTTTATATTCGAAAGATTATGAGGCTCCATAGAATTTCGCTATCTATAGTGTCGAACAAAAATGCTAGGTTCATATCCTGATTTTGGCAAGTATTACAGGTTTAGCTAGGGTCGAAGGTAAACCTTAGCACAGCATTCCATCCGTAGACTGAAGGTCAGTCTAAGTGAGTGATCCAAATTTTAGAGGATATGTTACGATCTTGCATCTTGGACTTCAGTGGTAGCTGGGAGGATCATTTAGCCTTGTGCTAGTCTACTTATAATAACAACTACCAGTCGAACATCAGATAGCGCCATTCGACAGAATATGAGGCCGCTTAAGATCGACAAAAGAGTTATGTCGATAACTAAAGAAAGGTCATTGAGTTTGAGGTTGAAGATCATGTCATCCTTCTTATTTCACCTCAAAAGGGGCAAACACGTTTCACGATCTCATGGAAACTCACATTGAGATATATTGGGCTTTTTGAGATCCCTGAGAGGATCAACCCCGTTAATTATCAGCTAGCATTGCCGCCATAACTATCGGGTGTGCATAGTGTATTACACGTTTATATGTTGAGGAAATATCACCCCAATCCCTTGCATATTGTCAATTAAAGGCAGATTGGGTTGCGAGAAGACTGTACATACGATGAGATGCATATGGCCATCATTGATCATACTGTGAGGAAGTTGCACAAAAAGAAGATACCGATGGTACGAGTGCACTGGCAATTCCATGGTGCTGAGTAGGATACATGGGAGAGCGAAGATTTCATGATCCAACATTATCCTAAGTTGATGAATGTTACTCCTTGACTTGTATTATCAACATCATTTGTAAATTTCAAAGACAAAATTTTTATAAAGGGGGTAGACTGTAACAATCCATATTTTTGGACACCAAGTTGATGAGTTTAATATATGTATTATCATGTATTTTTTCTAAATTTTTAATGAAAATATACGAATTTTCTCTAATTTTATCCATTTAATTGAAGGAATTTAGATTAATTGAGAAATATAATTTTTGGAAAGAGAATACGTTAATTATTGAGGAAATGTGACTCTTAGGGAGAAAATATGATTTTTGGAGTGAATATTTAATTTTGGGAAAAGAATAATGATTTTTTGGGTAATTACTTGATTTTTGAGAAAAAATACTCTTTTTTTTGGGTAAAATATGTGATTTTTAGAAAAAAAAATATATAAATATCAAAATTTGAGATATTTTAAAAATTTTGAAGAAAATGAAGAGCAAATGAATAAATAATAATAATAATAATAAGAAGAAGAAGAAGAAGAAGCAAAAGGGGAGAGAAAATGAAATGAAAAAGAAAAGAGGAAATGAAATGAAAGAAACAAAAAAGTAATAGGTGCATGCTGAAATAGTTGCAGGCACATGGGCTTGGAATTCAGGCCCAGGCCCGTGCAGCGTAGATAGAACGCACTAGCTGTGAGGCCCATGCTGGCTAAATTGGTGCACAAGCCTCATAACCTGTGCAGGCTAAACATGGCATGTGGGCCGGCCCATGCGCAAACTAGCCCTCTTTCTCTTCTTCTTTCTCTCTTTTTCCTTCTTTTTCCCGCCATTTCCAGTAACTAGTAGCAGCAAAAACCAACTACGGCCCCTGGTTTTGGGGTCATGGTTTGGTTGTTCAACAGGGCCACCGACCAAAGTTCCAAACATAAACAATAAGGCACCTTGCATGGCAGTCCATGAGTCACGTGAATGGCCATGTGGAAAGCTATTTTGCCATGCAAGAAGCCTCCCAACATGCAACAAAAACTAGATTTTTTGCATTTTTGCAAATGTAGTGTTGCTTACTTTATGTGCACACTTTTAAATAGATAAAGAGGTGCAAAAATGGATTCTTTAGATGATAAATTAATAATATGCAACATAAATAAATCCTAGACATAAAGCAAATAATGCAACAAATTATAAGTGTAACTAGGAAAAATAATGTAGTATATTCAACAAGTAATAAACTTGGGGAGGCCCAAGGTCGAACTACAAAAATTGAGATAAATTTCTAAAACTAAGGTTTGCTGAATATAATAAAATAAGAAAAATGAGAATGAGATGAGATAATGATAATATTTTGATAATGTAGGAATAACAATAAGATGAAAGAGTTAGAGCATTAAAGTAGGTCCAATCCTTTCCTCTTTTAATCCTTCTTGATTAAAATAATTAGGGATAGAAATAACTAAAAAGTTTTTCTATCCACAATAATGAATCTTTAAGTGCAAATGTATTAAAAAGTAGTGTTCTCCCAAAAGAGATATTTATAATAAAAAGCAAAGTAGAATTAAAATTTTAATATGTATGAATGCAAAATTTGAATTTTAAACATGTGAAATACATGATATAACACATTAAAAAAAACTACAAAATGTCACACTAAGATAAAAAGGAAATACCTCAATCTTTCATTAGATTTTACAAAATCAACTATACAAAATACATGATATAATGTATGAAGTTTATTACAAAACATGTCAAGTAAAATAGAAGTATTACCCAAAAATTTCTAAGAGAAGAGTGGAGAGGGTTTCCTCTTAGCCCTAACAAAAAACTTAGCCTTCGATGAACTTGAAGGCTAATGAAAAAACAAAAGAAATGAAAAATGGAAAAATGAAAGTGAGAAAAGCTCCAATGTGATCAAGGGAGAAAAATAAAAAATGAGATGCTTTTCAAGTGTGAATTTGAGGGGTTTATATAGATATTTCAAGGAGATGATATACCAATAGGAGATGGTCTAAAGGTGATATAGATGAATGGTACAAGTAACCCATGCTCTACTTACCCTTCTTGTGTAAGATGGTGAGAAATTCAAATGAATGGTACTATATGACTATGCATAGTAACAAGCATTGGGAAGGGTGACTAATGTAAGTGAAGGACAATGATGGTGTGTAAGAGAGGTTTTCCCTAATGATGATTATGTGAAAAAAAAAAAGAGAAATAAGATGGGCTAGGACTAAGCTAAAAGGGAAAATGTGTCATGTGGATTCTTGGGAATACTACTTGCCTAGTTACTATCAACATTAGTTCTCTCATAAATTTGAACTTATCCATTACATTATTCTCGGGATCCACAACAAGGAAAAGGTGGATGATGAAGATGTCTTCATATGTCTTAAGATTCCTCCAGTCCATCTTGACCATTGATGCTTCTCGAGACTGCAAAATCTTCACTTTAATGATGGATGAATGAGATAGTGCCAAGTGTCATGAATCTAAGTGGGGTCATACCTTAGCAAAAATTGATGATCTCGAGGCTTCTAAGCTCGCATGCTCCATTGTTATTAATCTCTCATTATCTACATTCCTACAATTAAAATAATATCGCGTAATGAGTAATTAATTATAATTAATTTATATAATGCATGTGACTTAATATTAATATATTAAACTTGTTGAAAATATATAAATTTATATAAAAAGAAGTTAAATATATTTTATAATTAATTACTAAATAATGAGCCTTAAAATATGATAATGCTCAATTATAAAATAATAAATTTAGTGTCAAAATGAACATTATCAGTACCCCCCAACTTAGCTTTTGCCAGTCCCTTGGCAAATAAAATAAAGGATACATTTCAATTTTTTTAAATGAGAAAAATAAAAGAAAAAAGAAAAAAATGCAATAGATACAAAAATTAGTCAAATTGCAAAAAAAAATCTCAGCAAAATGGTAAGTACCTACACCTCCCAACTTAAACATGTCATTGTCCTCAATGAATTTGAAAGCATGAATGTACATATGATGGACTATATAAGAATAAAAGGGAAGGAAAGGTATAACCTGAGATTTTGATTTGAGCACAGCTGACATTTTAACAAAATATGGCAAGAAAAAAATATATTAAGCATGATAATTAGGGTCTTGGAGAAACATGCAAGTAGTCTCTTTGGCAAAGTAATCAAGATAAGGCATAAGTATTTGGCCATTGACAGTAAATATGTTACCCGACTTAGGGTTCTCAATCTCAAAGAGCCATGTTTGGCAACATGCCTAACAATGAATGGACCGATCCACTTTAACTTGAGCTTGCCAGGGAAGAGATGAAGTCGAGAGTTATATAGTAAGAATTTTTTGCCTAACTCAAAAGGTTTTCTGAGAATGCTTTTATCATGAAAAATTTTCATCTTTTCTTTGTAAAGTTTAGCATTCTCATAAGAATCTCTTCTAAGTTCATCAAGTTCATTAAGTTGAAGCTTTCTCTGAGCTCCAGCTTTTTCTAAGTCAAAGTTCAGGCTTTTGATGGCCCAATAGGCTTTATGTTTAAGCTCCACAGGGAGGTGGCATGCTTTCCCACATATCAAACAATAAGGTGACATTCCCAAAGGAGTTTTATAAGAGTCCTATAGGCCCATAGTGCATCAGTCAACCTTAAAGCGCAATCTTTACGATCTGGGTTTATGGTCTTTTGCAATATACTTTTTATCTCTTTATTGAAAACTTCAACTTGACCACTTGTTTGAGGGTGATAAGGGATCGCAACCTTATGCGTGATGCCATACTTACGCATTAAGGCTTCAAAAGGCCTATTGTAAAAGTGTGTCCCCTCATCACTTATTATGGCTCTAAGGGTCCCGAATCGTGATAAAATATTTTCCTTCAAGAACTTTAAGACCACTTTATGGTTATTTTCCTTACAAGCTATGGCCTCAATCCATTTAGATACATAATCAACAGCCACGAGTATATAAATATCACCAAAAGAGACAGGAAATGGACCCATGAAGTCTATACCCCAAACATTAAATATGTCAATAATAAGTACGGGGGATAAGGGCATCATATTTCTTTTCCCAATGCTACCCAACCTTTGACAACTATTACAAGACTTACAGAATATATGGGAATCATGGAATAGTGAAGGCCAATAGAATCCACATTGCAAGACCTTAAAAGCAATCTTTTTTTTCAAAAAAAAAATAACCACCACATTCAGCAAAATGACAAAAGGTTAAAATAGAATAGTGTTCATTTTCAAGGACACACCTCCTAATGATTTGATATGGGCAATATTTAAAATAGGGGTTATCCCAAAAGAATTTGGTTACCTCGCCATAAAACTTCTTTTTATCTTGAGAGGTCCAGAGAGAAGGAATATGACCAGTAACTAAATAATTTGCAATGTCTGCATACCATGGTGTGTGGGAAATGGTAAATAATTGCTCATCAAGAAATGTCTCTTGAAGAGGCATAAGATCATAGGAAGTATCTAGGACAAGTCGAGATAAATGATCAGCAACTACATTTTCTGAACCTTTTTGTCTCTAATTTCTAGGTCAAACTCTTGAAGTAATAGGATCCACCTAATAAGCCGTGGTTTGGTGTCCTTTTTAGATAAAAGATATCGTAAGGCAGCATGATCAGTATAAATAATCACTTTGGATCCTAAAAGATATGACCTAAACTTGTCTAAGGCAAAAACTACTGCTACTAGCTCTTTCTTTGTGGTAGAGTAGTTGATTTGAGCATCATTGAGTGTCTTACTAGCATAGTATATGACATGATGTAATTTATTTTTTTCTGCTCCAAGATAGTTCCTAATGCATGGTCATTAGCATCACACATTACCTCAAATGGAAGTGTCCAATTTGGAGGTTGTATAATAGGGGAAGAGGTCAATAACTCCTTAAGCTTAGTAAAAGCTTGATGGCATTGATCATCAAAAACAAAAGGAGTATTCTTAGACAAGAGGTTGCATAAGGGTTTAGAAATTTTGCTAAAGTCTTTAATAAACCTCCTATAAAAACCAGCATGACCTAAGAAAGATCTTATATCCTTAATACTTTTAGGTGTAGGCAAATGAGAAATGAGGTCAATTTTAGCTTGGTCAACTTCAAGGCCTTTTGATGAGACTATGTGCCCAAGGACAATTCCCTTAGAAACCATAAAGTGACATTTTTTTCAATTTAATACTAGTTGTTTCTCTTCACACCGAATTAGAACTAATTTTAAATGTTGCAAACATTCCTCAAATGTGTCACCAAAAATTGAGAAATCATCTATAAAGACCTCTAAAAATCGTTCAACCATATCAAAAGATATGCTTAACAAGCAACTTTGGAATGTGGCAAGTGCATTACATAAGCCAAAAGGCATACGCCTATAAGCAAAAGTTCCAAAAAGGCATGTAAATGTTTTTTTTCTCTTGGTCTTCAAGAGCAATCTCAATTTGATTATATCCAAATAACCATCTAAGAAGCAATAATATGAATGTCCAGCCAATCTCTCAAGGATTTGGTCAATAAAAGGAAGTGGGAAATGATCTTTTTTAGTAACTGAATTTAACTTTTGGTAGTCTATACAAACTCTCCAACTAGTTCTTTGTCGGGTAAGAACTAATTCATTACGTTCATTTGGGACTACCGTAATCCCAGACTTCTTAGGGACTACTTGGGTAGGACTTACCCATTGGCTATCAGAGATGGCGTAAATGATACAGACATCAAGCATCTTGAGTACTTCGGCTCGTACCACATCTTTCATGTTTGGGTTAAGTCATCTTTGGCTTTCACAAATAGGTTTAGCATTATCCTCAAGGTGGATCCTATGAGTGCAAATGGTAGGGCTAATTCCTTTTATGTCAGCTATGGTCCGTCCTAAGGCTAATTTATGCTCCTTAAGAACTCCTAAAAGACTATCATCTTGCCCTTTGGTAAGTGCAGAAGATATGATGACCGAAAAAGTTTGATCTTAACCTAAGGAGGCATATTTCAGTTCTTCAGGAAAAGGCTTGAGGTCAAGCTTAGGAAACTCTAGGGAGGATGGGGTGGGTTTGGTTTCACTTATGGGTAATGGTTCAAATCTAGGTTTCCACCTATTAGTTTTCAAAGAGGCTGAGTTTAACACCCCGATTTTCGACCTAACCTCTGTTCACGTGTTGCGTCACGTGTGGATCGTCGTCCGATGAAAATTGAGATGCTACTAAAATTCTTTTCTGTCGAAAATATCTTTCCTTCAAAATACAGTTCGTAATCTTTAATTCTCAAGTCTAAGTCCATAAAGATATCATATACAATATAGAAAATCATAGTAAGTCTTTCAAATAAATCTTAAGTAAAGCAGCGAAAATACTTTTCAAACTATTTTGTTAAACCAATTTGTTACACGATAATGAAACAATTGAAATTAAACCAATGAAAACATGTTACAATAATCCAGTTAAATATCTAAAGCAAGACTTCCAAATCACCTATTCCCGACGACCTCCCCATGAGGTGTCCAAACAAAGTGCGGGTTTTCTAGCGTGGTCAATAGATCCTACGTCCAAGTGTACCTGAAAAATATAATGGGTGAGCTTGAAAGCCTAGTGGATCATTCCTACACATCACAGGCATTATACAGACCCAATTCAAAACATTACAAACACTTTCAAACATTAGACGTTTCACACATTTATTTGGTTTTAGGTTGTAGTTAAGACCGGAAGAGGGTTAAGATGCTTCTCGGCATTCCCTATGATCCAATCTAATCATAGAGGCCTCAGGTGGTATAATCCAAAATCAATCATATCTCAGTATCACAGTCCAAGAGAGAGTAATTGTCATGACGTCATATTGTCTCCCAAAGACTTCGAGCTGTCGCAAGCAGCTCAGGGTGGGAATACCTACGATCCGCCTTGCGGCTCGTCAATCACACCGATATGTGGATTCTTAATATCCTTCGTCTTCTTTTAGTTTAACACAGTTGATTCAATCACACCAAAACATCATTCATATCATAGTAAGCAAAACGAATAATATCAGACAATAGCATGGTAAGATAAATGATCAAAGATGAAATCTAAAAGCATAGTCTCCTATACAAGCATGCCATGAACAAGAAACCAGTCATCACACGTCATTTAACAATAGCAACCATTCAATCCAAATTTCCTAAAATATTAATAACCTAGAATCTATTCAAACAAATGTCTTGAATTTTAAATCCGCATAATACATGTGAGAGAGAAAATCATGCCCACCTGAATTCTTGGCGATTTTCTATTCCTTTGTTGCTACGATTGTCTTAGAGCTTTTATCTACAAAATAATTATAGCGTATAATTTCTCAATCGATATATCTATTATTTTTTTATTACTATGTTCACGAAGAATTTGACACATTTTTGGGGATCTTTTGTGTCCTTAACAATTTAAGTGTTCTCTAGTTTCTAATTCTTTTTATTATAGTTAAATTATTTCCAGAATAATTACGAACAAAATAAGACTTCTATTTGACGAATCTTTAGTCTTATTCTACTCCTAAAATTTTATCAAGATTACTTGTAGCGCTAGTTCAAATAACTATTGTTTATTTGTTTTTCTTAAATAATTGAGTTCTTAAATACATGTTTTTTAATTTCTTTATTTACTTAATTTAAACATTTAAATGCCTGAAGATACACTATTTAATTCTTTATTTTCCAAACCTTGGTATGTTGTCGTTATAAAACTTTATTATTCTAACCAATGCATATCAATTCATTATTTTTAAATTCTAATTTAAGTTAAAACGATAACTCTTACTATAGTCTCATATTTGAATAAACATACCGAAATCGCATTAATCAAAATCTTTGTAATTTCCTAACTTATCTTAGATTATTAAAAGTGTCATTATACATTAATCTTAGTATTTACAATTCCTTATTCTACTTAGTGTTTATTTATGTACAATTCTTAATTCTAATTTATCAATGTTCATACCCAATTTCAATTAATACTAACTTGATTTTTTTTTTTTTTAAATTTAAGCACTAACCTTATGATGATATAATTGGATCTATATTAATAGTCTACCGTGATTACCACTGCGATTACTACAAGTAAATATACTTAAGTTTCATAATTCAAATTTAGAACAAACTCATACCTATTTATTTTCAGCAACCCGTTCTGTTTCTTCTCTTCACGGACTGCATCATGTTTCCTTCGACAGCAGCAGCAGCAGCTACAATTCCCACCCCACCGCTCATCTTCCTCTTGCCTGATTTTCTTCTTCCTCTTCGTTCGGTAACCACAACAACATGCAGCAGCCAGCTACAGTAACCGTAGCAACAACACTGCAACCGTTCCCCTGTTTTTGTTTATTCATCATGCTCTGCTCCTTCACTTCACGCACAACAGCCCAGCACCCTGACAATTCCCCTGTTTCCTGCTCTTCTTCCCGGCTTAACGTCATGGCATCCCATTTCTTACTCTGTCGACAGCTCCCATGGCAGCAACGCACACTCCCCTCATATTCAAATCACCAATCTTCTTCCAGTTGCCTTCTTCTTCCTCGGTTGCCTACAGCAGCAGTACGCAGCAACAGCTGCATGCACTCCGCCCCCCTATTTCTGCACGGCTTTCCTCTTCGTTCAAACCAATAGCAGCTGGTTTTCATCATCTTCCTCATCTTGCTGCAGCATCATCTCATCGCTCCAAAATTCTAATCCAATCTCACCGAAATCCCATCTTTTCTGTTCGTGCAACATGGCTGCTGCAACAACAGCAGAACAGAGCATCGTTGCTCCATTCTTTTCTTCCCTCTGTTTTTCAATTCCTCTTCTCTGCCTCTGTTTTCGGTTCCTCCTCCTTGCCTGGCGTTCCTCTCCATTTCGGCAGTGGCAATAGCGCACCAGCAGTGCTGGTTTTCGTTCTGCTTCGTTCTTCTTTGTGCAACCATGCCCAATCACAACCCAACAATTCACAAACACAATAACAGCTGTTGGTTCTATCTTCTTTGTTACTCACGCTGCACAATAGCCTCTTCATCACGCATGAACAGACGCACAACACGGCCAGCAGTGGTGCGTCTTCTTCTTCGTTCAGCTCGCACACCAGATTGCTCAAGCTACTGCTCCTTTTTCGCAGAGGACGCACCAGCAAGTCATTCTTCTTTTTATAGCCAACCAACACCGCCAAATCCGAAGGCACGCGATCGTTCCCGCACCATCTTCACCGCCCCGAATTTTCCAGT
>JAJIYU010012062.1:0-14851 GCA_030144865.1 Tinospora cordifolia | reverse complement strand
GTATAGAGGTAGAAAGATAGACTGACGACATCTGTCGCATGCCCGGGGCCTCGGCGGACCACGCGCCGAGCTTGGAGCCGCGCGACGCCCGACGACGGGGCCTCAGATTGATAGACATGACGTCTGGTCCGGGGGTCGGGGTGTGACACTATCCAACTTCAATGGGACGTTTCCCTTATTTGGAATCATGTAGAATGATCTCATGTGCCATGCAAATGATCAAATATACCAAACCTAGGAGAAATCATGAAGAATGATCTCATGTACACCACACTAATAGGAGAAACCATGAAGAATGTCCTTGTTTGGAATCATTTAGAATGATCCCATGTGCCATGCAAATGATCAAGTATACCACACCTAGGAGAAACCATGCAGAATGATCTCATGGTGCACATGTTCATGCAAATGATCATGCGCACCATGCCCTATTATGCAAAATCGATCCATGTGTGTGTGTGCACGCATGTGAGCAAACCTAATTTAGAAGTGTCTAAATGGTGAACCAAGAAACCCTAGCCGTCACACACACACAGAAGAAACCAAAAAACCAAGAATAAGAAAGTTTCCAAAACCCAAAATGCTCTAATCTTGGCACCATGTGAAGAGATTACCATCATATCCTTAACAAAACCTTAGTCGTCCTCTATGTGTGTGTTATGAGCAACAACCCTTGCCATTATATGTGAGGAAACCCTAATTAAAGATGCCAAATTGTGGCCCCTTTGTGCTCTTGAAAATCTATATAAACCCCCCTTGTGCACACTTATTCTTCATCTCAAAGCAAAGAGTTGACACTTCCCTCTTAGCTTGTTCTAGCCTTTTCTTGGAATCTTTGTGTTCTTGAGTGATCTTGAGGTATTCTTGACTATTTGAGTTGTTGATTGAGTGTTCTTGAGTAGTTTTGAAGTGCTAGAAGTGTTGAAGAAGGGAACCTCTGTTGGATTTTCATCAAACTTGAAATTGTGGAAGTGATTTCTAAAACCTCCTCTTTTCTTCATTAGATTAATACTATGTTCATTGCATGTTTAATATTCAGCAATCATTCATATTTCAATTTCAGAATTTAATTTACGATTTCAATTTCAGTTTAGTACATGAATATGTTTTAAGCATTCATGAATCCATGCTATGTCTAGTACCATGTTTAGGTTCATTTCAATGTTTGGTGCATGTGTTTGGGTGATTCATGCTTTGATTTTTAGATTGTTTATAATCTAAAATTTATTTCTCTTATCTTGCAATTCTTGAATATGAAATTAATTATGATATGATGATGATTAATAACCATGTACCATCATAATGAACACGTAGATTGCTATGGATGTTCTTTACATGTGGTTAGTTCACATGAGTGATGTCCCAAAATACTTGGAATATGGGTTAGCCCCTAAATTCAATAAAATTGGCTAAGAAATGCATTTTTCACTCTAAAGAGGTATCTTGTTAAGAACATCAAGGGCCTTGAAAACCCTTTTGGTCTAAACCACAACCATACACAAAATGTTGCTTGAAACGCCTAATGTATGCAAGTGTATGAATTATATATGTGTGTTTAGTCTAAATTAGAAAATTAGTTGTTTGAAAAGGATCCACTGGGCTATGTGCTCACCCTCCTTTCTTATTTTTAGGAAATTAAACATGCATGAAAATGTTGCAAATTGTGATAGTTTCTTTACTTTTTAGTAAGTTTCTATATTTGAATCTAAGGGCATGTAGCCCAAGTTTTGAATATTCCATTGTAATAGTTTTATTTTAAGATTGAATTATGTACTCTACTTTATTTAAATTAATAAAGTTCACAAATTTCTTTTATCTTTTGTATTATTTCCTTATTTGATTTGATTCCTAAAATTAAGTTGAGCACTCTTGAATTGCATGAAGGCATAATATAATTAAAATAGAATGTCAAGTGTGAGTCACTTGTAAAGTAATACCGACCCAATCTGCCTGTATGGTTATGTCCATTGTCAAAACAGTGGTTATGTCCCAAAATTGAAAGAATACAAGGATTGGGGTGTTACAGATTGAGTGGTCCAATTCCTAATAATGGTTAACCTTTGTTGGCCAAGGTTATTTGACATTTAATTGTATTCATCTTGGGTAATTATCGATTTAGAAATTTTGGGTATTACATATGGAAAGAGACTTGGTGCAACCAAGAGATCATTAATGTGTGAATTAGTAATATCATGGTTGTTGAATAGTGAATGTGATAAAAGCAAACATGAATGCATAATACGTCTCTAATGGTGAGACAAACGGGTCAATTGTGAGTGATTTGGAAAATTTTCGATTAGGACAAAATTAGAAAAGAAAACTTCGAAAGTAGTCTCTATTATCCACGCAACCTCTAATCTTTAGTTTCTTAAAACGTTAAAAAAAAGGGTGAGGTCAAGAGCCCAATGGATCATCCCAGATATTCAAATCATTATTCCAATTAAATAAAACATAAATGTTAGACACTTTCATAGATTAGGTGATTCAAACAATAACTTGTTTATCAGTTGACATTAAGATCGAAAGGGCTAACCTCAGTGTTCTCTCCACCTATTCACATCTAGAGATAAACGACAATTCTATGCCAATTTCCAATGGATATAGAGGCACATTCATTACCCAACATCTGGGAACTAGGGACACACCCATTGTGTCATCCTGAGAACACCTACAATGAGCTTGTGGACTATTGTGCTAGAATGTAGTTTGATTCTTTATTAATCTTTCATTAAGTGTGATCCGAACCATAGCATATTTAATTGAGATGTAAATAGTATATTACCTGTTAGCAAGGTAAATATCATAATCATGTTATATCACACAACATAGATCATGTTATCACATATCATGTATCATCAATCATGCAAATCTAAGCAAACATATTCAAGACATAATATGGACATTTGACCAAACATAACATACGTATTCAATCCGAGGCATTTTTCTTTTCTAGACTATCAATCATATGTGCATATTCTATTCAAATCAGAATAAAGAGTCAAAACCTGAAAATCATATCCACCTCTCATGCCTAGCTCTTTCCTTGTGATTTAAGCCTCTTTGAGCCTTCAATCTTGAAGATTAAGATTCAATGCATTATTTTTATGATCATGGTGTTTTTAACATTCTTGAATTATATTCTAATGGTCCCTTATCTTATATGGCATATAATGGTCAAGAAAATCATGCTAGACAAGTTTTAATGTAGTCCTGGTTCTGTGTATCGCAGTAGGAAGAAGGATTACCAAAGTAATCAAAATGCACAAGTGAAGATTTGGAAGTGCAGAACACTACCGTGGTAACCAATGGGCTTTGCAAAAAATGGATGCTCTACCTGGTAGTCAGAGTGAATTTCTTAGATAATAGAGGAAGAAGAAGGCACTACCACGATAACATTGATCACTACCACGATTAACAGGTATGAGAACTGGATTTTTGGGCATGTTTTTCTTATTCCTTGCGCTCCTACGATCTTAGTATCCTACTACTTTGATTTCTAAAACATACAACATGTATTTAGGACTGAGACAAGGTCATTATACCTTCTTTGATTTGTTGAATCATTCGGTCGCTCCAAAAACATGCCCAATAGTGTGTTATTGTTATTGTGATGCAGAACTCTAGTTTTCCTCCTTCCTACTACTCTAGTTGCTACGTATAATAGCTAGGGAATGAAAGGTTGTTTATGTAACACCCCACCTCCCCCCTATGGCCTAATAATCATTTCTAGTTCAAAGGGTTTAATTACCACGATGCCCTCAAACACATAGTAATCAACACGTTAATGTCACGTGCAAAATATAATATCATTATCGTGGCCACTTGAGAGGCAGAGTGTCACTTTTATATCTTTTCTTTCTATCTTTTTCTTGTCCCAATCCTATGATTCATCTTGATCACAATAACTCATGTAGATTATATAAAATAAATCTTTTGATAAAATAAATCAATATCATTATTTAAAAATCAATTTTAACATCCAATGATTACAAGGACCTTTGAATAAAACAATTAATTGAAAAGGAAAACTAGCCTACATGCCCGAAAAACAATTCTTATAAGAATAATTTTTTAATAAAATTGACTAAGTTGACCTCCAGAAGTCACGTAGCTTTTGATCATTAGTTTTCTTAAATGTTCAAAGAAGGGGTGAGCTCAAAGAGCGCAGTAGATCATTCTAAATATTTAAATCATTATTCCAATCTAACAAGACATACATGTTAAACACTTTTATAGATTAGGTGATTTGAACAATTGGTTGTTTATAAGTTGACGTTAAGACTAAAAGGAATGCTCCTCAATGTTCTAGATTTAAGAAGAGAAGTCAAATACAAACACTCAAACCCATCATCAATGAAGTGGGGGTTAAATACGAATAACCAATTCACAATTCAGGAAGTGGGGGTCAAATATGGATGCCCAGTTCCAATTCAAGTGATCAAAATAACTGGCAAGTCAGGTCTGAGTTGGAATACTCATGATGAAATCCATCACTGTGCCAGTACATTGTTAAAATCTTTATTAATCTTTCTTTAGTAACAAATCACAATAATAACAGATTAAATTAGATGTCTAAGCATATGAGCATCATAAGCATGGTAAACAATCATAAGCACGTTTTCATATAAAAGAGTTCACATGTCATGCATCATCATTCATATACTCTAAGCATGCATATTCAAGGCATAACATGTTTATTTAATTCGAAGTACAACATGCATAAAGCGTAGCTTGCATATTCACTTCAATATATATTCCTAGGCTAACAAGCATACATGCACACTCTATTTAAATCAAAATAGTAAGTTAAAATCCAGAAATCTTTTCCACTTTATAGCTTTAGTTCCTTCTTGTCCTCGTAGTGTTATTTTAAGCCTCTTTGAGCCTTCAACCTTGAAGATTAAGATTCAATACATTATTTTTTATGATCATGGTGTTTCAAACATCCTTAAACCATACTGTGATGGTTCCTATCTAATATGACCTTCAATTGTGTAAGAAAACCATGTTAAATGAGTCTTAATGTGGTATTGGTTTTATGTAATGTGGTAAGCAAAAGTATTACCGTAGTAATTAGGATGCATAGATGAAAGAGGAAAGTACAAAAATACTACTACACTAACCATAAATAGTACTACAGTAATTGTGAATACTATCGTGGTAACCATGAAAGTACCACGACAACCAGGAACAGTACTGTGATATCCATGAACAGTACCACAGTAACTATGAACAGTGCCACTATAACTATGAAGAGTACCATGATAACCATTACGAAAAGTGAATTTTCTATGCATGTTTCTTCCATCCTTTGTTTTATTATGACTTTGTTATACAATGAACCATGCATTGAGACTTAGATAACGACATTATACCTTCTTTGATCCATGGAATCATCTGGTTGCTCTAAAAATAAAAGCCTAGAAGTAAGTTCTTGTTACTGCTATACATTATTATAGGTTTTCCTCCTTCCTACAACTATGATTGTTGTGTGAAACAACTAGGAGAGCAAGAAGAAAGAGAACTCATTTGCTTGAGAATGGGGTGCTCATGAGTTTATATAGAGTTTAGTTTGGTGTAGTCGTAGGAAGAAGATAATGATCATATTAGGTATATGACATTCATAGGCTCGGATCCAAAATAACAATTGTATAATCTCCATGTGGATGCAATAAAGATCCACCGATCTCAATTTTGGATCTAGTTATGTCAACTTCTTTCTCTATATGTGAAAATGAGATGACAACCTGTATCATAGAAATTTCACATTAGTTCTTACGTGAATAGTATCGTGGTAATTAGTGAGATGGCCTTGCGAATTTCTATGTTTTGTTAGACTTTTTCTACCCCTTCATACATTGAATTGTATACCTTTTGCACAATTATTTTCATGGTTTTTCCCAAAGTTTATTTTATTTTTATTATCCAAAATATTATAGTTTAGAAGAGAGCTAAGTAAGCAAGACAAGAGGGCATTGCACTCACTTGAGTGATGGATAATAGGGTGCTCAAGGAAGGTTAATATAGAGTTTGAATTGACTAATTTTTGGGAGGTTTTGTGTTGTTTTCGTCATAGAGACAATTCCTAAACTCTATTTTGCTTGTCACCCACGCACAAATATTAGCAAGTAGTGTTTTAGAAGTTGCCCATACATTAGAAGTTTTCCATAATTATTTTGAAAACTATACAAAATCTTTTTATGGATGTTTTATACATATTAATGCAGTGGTGCCATATTATTACTGCAGTAATTATAACGCATCATCTTTATTAGGTTTCTCTGGGCAAAAACACATTACCATCGTAGTATTTTTCATTACCGTGGTAACTAGTGTGTTGGTCATTAGCGAACTTTTTGTATTTTGTTCTAGTTTGCTTACCCCTTCGTACATTTGATTGTACATATTTTACATCATAAATTCTAGGGTTTTTTTCAAGGTTTATTTTATTTAATTATTCAACAAAATTTCAGGGTATTAAATTGAATGAAATAAAACATTATACTTCTCTTGGATTGTCTGAAACGCCTCATTAGCGATGTATGCCTCAAAAGAGACTTCTTGAATCCTTTTTAAATGATTTTAGAATTTGTTTTAATGGTGGGAATGAACAAGAGTCCCATAGATTTTTAATGGAGAATTGGCTCTCAAAAGATGGGAAAAGAGGGGAATAAATCAAGATCACGAGTTTAGAACGATGCATTACCTTGTATAATCATTTGGTGGGAATCTATGGCATGAAATCTCAAAGTTTTGTGTGTAGTTTTTGTAATACCTCGAGAAATTGTATGGAAATTCAGCAATTGACTTTGAGAATTTTATGGAATTTTTGGATGCAATTATGTATATTTCAACTATTTAAAAAGAAAGCAAAAATGGAAACAAACAAAAGAAAAATAAATAAATAAACATACATGCTACAGGACTACTGCGGTAGTCAAAATGAATATTGTAGTAGTGTTGTGGGCTACCAAAGAGACTGATTTGCCAAAAAACGATGGCTACCACAGTAGTCAAACAAGTACCGTACTAGTGCATCGAGAGTCCAAGAAATTTCACAAAATCACAATACTGTTGTAATACCCTAAATCATTTGTACTCAATTAAATGAAATTTATCATTTATTCAGTGAAATTTGGATGCAAAATGACCAAACTCATTTCGGGGCTAAATTTGACAGGTTTTCGAAACTCTTATTTAGTGCCCTTTGGGGACCCAAAACAACTTGAAATGAAGTAAGATGACATGAACCAACTAAGGGGACGACATATCAAAAAATTAGAATAATTGGCCAAGGTTAAGGTTTTTATTTGTCAAACGCCCTTCAGGGGGGCTCCAAATTAGAAAGAACTGTCATTTAGGGTACTTCAGGGGATCGAAATAACCTAAAATGAAACGAAATAACATGAACTAACAAAATGAATGACATGTCCATAAATTAGAACAATTGATCGAGGTTAAGGTTTTCATTTGCCAAACGCCCTTCAAGGAGTCCAAATTAGAAAGAATCATCATTTATGGTACTTCGGGGGATCGAAATGACCTGAAATGAAAGAAAATGACATGAATTAACAAAATGAATGATATATCCAAAAATCAGAACAACTGACCAAGATCTGAATTTTCATTTGCCTAGTGACCTCAGTGGGTCTTAAATAAAGAAAATTTTTGAGAGAAAATCACCTTGGGCCAACAATACCTTAAAATGTGCATTAGGTTCATGTGATTCCAAAACTATAGATTACAAATCATAATTCTATGTAAATAAGGAGATATTAATTTTTATTTGATTTTTGTGAACCCATGAAGTCATGGCCACCCCTAACATGTGTAGTCACATGGGTGGAACACCATGATCATGTGCACCTAACCTACCCTAAGCTCCATGGGACGTGTTCATTATTTGAAACTATGAAGAATGATCCCATGTGCCATGTAATTGATCAAGTATGCCCACACCTATAGAAACCATGAAGAATGATTCCATATGCCAAGATAAATGATCGTGTATACTAAGGTTACATATAAAATGTCTCATAAGTGTGTGTGTGGGCACACATGTGACAAACCCAAAATAGAAGTTTAATGAGAGTGGCGGATTTAAAGAGATATAGAAAGATTCCTTCACCTAGAAAAAAATTAGAAAATAGAAATTTGCCTCATGCTCACATGTGGAGCCAAAAAGGGAGAGAATGTGAGGGAAATAAGAGACATTCCAAAGCTTTGTTTTTGTGTGCTCATGTTAGAAACTTAATTGATTTTATGAATCATAATATATTAGAATGTTTCCCTACTAATAGAGGACATCCAAGAGAGATTAGAATGTGTTCTAAACCTTTAATTGTGTTTACACACATAAAATAAACAAATAAAGTTCAAAGATTTTGCTCACACTTGGATTGTAAACCTTAGTGATCCCACTTGCCAACCATGAGCACACTTGCATTTCTCACCCAAAACATCCCCTTATGAGTTTGGAAATATGCCCAAATGTGGTGAGCTTCCCTAGCTTCCATAGATGTCCCCCTAGTGCTCATGAACACCTATAAATACCTCCTCTTGCTCACATTCATCTCATCCCAAAACAAAGAGTTGACACTTCCCTCTTTGCATGTTCTTGCCTTCTTCTTGGCACCTCTTCTCACTCTCTTTTCTATGATGTGTGAGAAGTTATTATTTCAATATTTTAGGGAGTTGTTGAAGTAGTCTTGTTGGTGGTTTAAAGTTCTGAAAGTGGTTGATAAGGCAAACCTCTGCCGGATTCAACAAAAACTCGAATTAAGGTGGAGGAGATTTCTTAAACCTCTACTTTACTATTTTAAATCTCTAGCATGTTCATGCTTGTTCAAATTCTAATTTTCAGCATGTCTTATTTTAGTTTCAGCATGTTTAATCATATTTTAATTTTAGTTAGCATAATTTTATGTTTTAATCACTCATGAGAGCATGCCATGCTTAGAATCTATGTTTAGGATTTAATTCAATGTTTCAAGCATGCAATGTAATGTTTTCATACTTTCTTAGTTGTTTAAAATTCTGATATTTACATGTTGAATTTCTTTTGTGATTTTGTGATTCTTAAATATAAGAAATTGAATATAAGAACCACGTACTGTTATAGTAACCCGTAAGGGTGCTATGGGTGTTCTTAACACATGCTTGGAGTGTGTAGTTGTCAAGCACAACTAAGGGATACTTGGTATGTGGCATTAAATGGAAAGTGACAAAGAAATGTCTTTCCACTCTAAAGAGGGTTATCAAAATTAAAAATATCAAGGGAGTAGAACCCCTTTCAGTCTTAACGTCAACTACAACCAAAAAGTTGCTTGAATCACTTAATACATGAAACTGTTTGAATTTGGATGTGCTATTGATTTGAAATAGTAACTTATTGTTTAATGAATGATCCATTGGGCTATGTGCTCACCCCTTCCCTTTATTTTTCAGGAAATTGACTTAAATCATGAAGGCCATGGATATTAGATTATTTCTAAGTTTTGAAAGTTCTATTTTAAGGGCATGTTGCTCAAATTTTGAATTTAAAACTTATGCTAAATTTTATTTAAGTTTTGAAAGTTTTGTACTCAAGTTTTGATTTAAGAATGTAACTTTCTTTATTTTATTTGAATAAATAAAGAGTTTGAAGTACTCCTTATCTAATGTTATAGCCTTATTGAATTAAAATTTAATACATTGTAATGTATCCATGAACGTTTTCAATAAGTGTTTAAATAAAGGAATTGAGATGCAAGTTGTGTACTTGTAAATGTAACATAGGACCCATTCCACCTTATGGTTGAGCTTAAACTTGTTTCTAGGGGGTTGGGGTGTTACAACTACGGTAATGCAATTGGGTTCCCATGGTACTTTGTCGAGTTTCCAAAAGAAAAATGCACTGAAAAACAAATTACAAAGTCTACACAACAAAATAGAAACACTATTGGACCTATTACTACAGTAACTAAGTGAAATTACCATGATAATTGATTGAAATTATCGCTGTAACATGGCAAACTTATGAAAAAATGCACGCAAAAGGTTCCCCAAAATGAATTGGAAAGCTCCCAAAACACCTAAAAACCCTAACTTACTAATTCATGTGCATGGGGGCACAAAAATTGGGAATTTTGGAAGGTTCTTTAAATAGGAAACACCCCAAACTTGCTGCCCATTAGAACTCTATATAAACTCTGCACCACTCCCTATTCTCTTAATCCCAACAAGAACCAAACAAGTTCCTTCTTGCTTACTCTGCCTCCCTCTTGGCATCTTTTTTCTTTCTTTAGTTGTTCTGAGCAACAATTAGAGTAGTAGGAAAAAAGTGCTGCACAAATTTTGTGCTAGAAGTTTGGAAGATTTGAAAGAGGTTCAACTAAGGATTAAAGCTATTTGAGGTGGATATGATTTTTGGTTTTAATTTATTATTTTGATTTAAATAACGCTTCCATAGGTTTTATTCTTTAATAATCCATCATTATACATGCCATGTAGAATATGCATGATTAGGTTTAGAAAAGTTTAGGAGGTCAAAAAAGTTTAGAAGGAGTCGCTTTTGAGGTGAAGATGATTTTTCAACTTTTATATTATTTTGATTTAAATAAGGTTTGCATGGGTGTTATGTTTTAATTATCTATCTTTATACAGTAGAATGCATGATTAGGTTTACATAAATAATGATGCTTGATCTGTGATATTATGTTCCATGTTGTAATGTTACTATGCTTACATATTTAAATCATGTTTATATTTATTTAGTTTATATGCATGAATGTTATGTTTTACACTTACCAAAAGATTAATAAAGATTATAACCATGTACTGGCATGAAGGCGTAAGTATTCCAATTCGGAGATGTGACATGAATAAAGGGTTCGGATTTGATCCTACCTCAACTATGGTGGGTTTGAGGTGGGTAGTGGATCTCTTTCTCTAGGGTTGGAATATTGAGGCATATTTTCCTTCGATTTATAATGGCAACTAAATTAAACTATTGTTTGAATCATCTAATTTTTTAAAGTGATTGATATACATGTTTTATTTGATTGAAATAATAACTTATATATTTGAAATGATCCACTAGGCTTTTTAGCTCACCCCTTCCTCTTTAATATTTTAGGAAATTAATTATCAAGGCTACTTGGGAGCTTTTAGATTATTTCCCTTAGAATTTTAATCAATTGTAGGGCATGTTGGCTAATCCATTTTTTTTAATATTTGAATTTCCACTGTAATGAATATTTAGAGTTTTGTATTCTTTTTTTATGAATAATATTGAAGGATTTCTTTTTTCAACATTGCCCTTATGCAATTATTTGGATTCAATTGAGTTATGTTCTCAAGAAGTCTCATGATTTCAAGATATAGAAAGGAAAAAAGGCTAATGTGACACAGGCCCACCTCCCGGGTAGCCCAACAATCAAAGAAGGAAATGAAGGTAGCGCGGTAATTGTGCCTTCAGAAGCATCTGGGCCCGAGGTGTGGGAGGAGGGGTGTTACTGTGTTATGCCTTGAATGCCTATGATCTATCAATATACATGTCATGTAGAATTTCGTGCTTAGGCTCTCATGAATAATGATGCATGATCTATGATTTTATACTCCATGCTATGATGTTACCATGCTTGCATGTTTAAATTATGTTTATATTTAGTTTACATATTTGAATGCTATTATTTACACTTAATAGGAGATCAATCAAGAGTTTAACCACGTAACGACGCGAGAAAGAATTTCTTTTTGTGTATTCCAACCCTAGACCTAGCATACTGGACCTTTGACTTGGAACTAAGCGTCAAGATTGACCCCTGAGTAAACTAGGCTTCAGGAGTCATCCCCACTTCACTAGTAAGGGTTGAGTTTCAAGAGTGATCTCTTTAGACCTGAAATATAGAAGGTAAACCCCTTTTGGTTTAAATTACAATTGTAAACTATGTAATTTTTGAATCACATAATATTTGAAAGTGTTTGACATATTTGTCTCATTTGTTGAAATAATGACTTAAATATTTGGAATGATCCATTAGGCTTTAAGCTCACCCCTTTTTTCTAATCTTTTAGAAAATTGTTAAATCAAGGCTACATGGAAGTTATTTAGAATGTTTTCTTTAGGTTTCATTAAATTGTAGGGCATGTTGATCCAATTTATTTTATTCAAGTTTTGAAGTCATTTTCGCTATAATAAAATCAAGACTATGTACCCTTTTAATTTTGGATTTAATTAATGATATGGAATTATTCTATCTAAATATTTCTCAAATTTTATTTTTATGAATTATTTTACATGAGTTAATGCTATTCAGAAAATCCTAAGGATTTGGGAAGAGAAAAGAAAAAGATATAGTAACACGAGTCCTCCTCCTGGGCGGCCTAACTGAAATAGAAAGTATAATTGGATGATGTGGACCCAGGGAAATGGGAAGCGGGGTGTTATAAGGGTGGTTTCAGATCCTACGCTATAGATGCCTTAGGTATATTTAGATTCATCAGGTAAGACCTATACTCTGAATCAATTTAGAATACCCTACCTCCTGTTTTAAAATTTGAAAATTGTTTTGAAAAACTGCTTTCCTAAAAGAGATATATGTTTCCAAAATGTTTTGTTTGGATACAAAGATTACGAGTTGGATTGATAGTGGGCAAGCCTTATCCTAAGTAAAGCTAAACATTACAAGGGAGATGGGTTATCCCGTTCTAGAATGCCAGTTGCTAAGTAGACTTTGGTTTCGCCGCTCGACTGCAGGTTGTTCCACCAGCTCATACAAATAGTCAAAGTTGAAGAACACACTTATTTTCTACGAGACAACTAGGAGGTGGTATTTAAGGAAAAGAAACATACTAGAGTACAAAGGTAATACCAAAGGTAATATTGAAAAATGGATATAGGTTGTCGGATTCAACCAGATATTGAAACCCTAGGTCTAAGAAAGAGACCATAGGTAGAGGCTTGGGTGTTGCCAAGGGTGGCACAGTGGATCATAAATGAAAACTTTTAAGACAGGTTAGAAATTGAAAACATGTGAAAACAGAACACTTGATTGGTCAAGACACAAGATCGAGAGGATCTTGTATCCTTGGTTTCTATGTGGTATGGGATGCATAGGAATTCGGGGGTATGGAGGAATCCTAGACTCGAAGAATAACAGGCCATGTTTGGTGAATGATCAATAACTTTGGAAGAGTTCATTCCCTATGCTTGGCTGGTATGGGACAGTCAAGTATAGTGGGGCTTGGAAAACCTTAGTTGTCAAGACATTTGCGAAATTGATTGGGTGTAGTGAAATATCTTAGTGGAAGTCTGTGTCGATGGGCAAAGGTGGTATGAGACGCTCAAACTTGGAGGCATAGATGGGAACTTGAAATTTTGCTATGCTAGCGTGAACTTGCATAACTGAATGAGATTGATTGAATGCAAGCTCTACTTGTTTAAGTACATCACGTGTATTTTGATTTTGAAACCAAAAATCCTATACCCAACAACATTAGAGGGCCTTAAATCCCTCAAACAGAACTTAGAAGAATAAACTGATAGGTCACTGAATAAATCAAGAACCTAGAAACACGATCTAGAGTCATGATAACACGAACGAAACAAAAGGTTTAAGGGAACCATCATGCAACTACTAAGGACAGGGTGACCATTTTCTCAAGTTTGAAAAAGTGTTTTGTATCTCGAGGATAAGGGAGGACGGGTTGTGTGCCCAAGATTATAATTATCTCGAAACTTTTTGTTGTGATAACTTATCAAAAAGTAAAATGGCTTTTGATTTGTAGATAATGACTGGATCCAAGAGATACACTACTAGGTCTACCACATCAAATGAGACTGAACCATGAGGATATGAGGCAATGACTGATGCTGCTGAAACTTAGATTGAGAATATGCTGACTCCTGAGTTGTTAACAAAGATCACCAGGAGAGTTGTTGAGCAAATTATGAGGGCACTGCCTCAAATGTTGCCAAAAATAATGCGCAGCCCCAAATATAAGAACAGATCTTGATGCAGTGGCCAGTGCCTAAACTTGAGGTTCCAGTTCCTCAGAGGACACAAAATGGTATTCAAAAATAAGGAATAAAGAGACATGTTAATGGAGTTACAGAAACTCTACCCATCATAATTTGACAGCACATCTGACTACATGTCGGCAGAACACTGGTACCAGGAACTTGATGAACATTTGGTTAGGGGCAACGAGTCTTTGTAGAGTTGCATTGGCTACCTATTAGTTTAAGGGACTGACTAGGAGTTGGTAATGGATGCTGAAAGTCGATCCAAACACTAATGTCAAAGAGATGAACTGGGAAGAGTTTAAGGAAGTGTTCTATGAAAAGTTCTTCCCAAAGGCTACGCTATGAAAGATGCAGTCTAAGTTCGTCAGGTTGACTCAGATAGATATGATTATAGCAGAATATGAGACCAAGTTTACCAAATTGGCCAAAATCTCCCCAGAATTGATCTAGGAAGAAAAGATGAATGCGAACATATTTGTAGAATGTCTCAAGATCAAGATTTGAAAAGTAATAATATCGATGGGCCTAAAGACATACAAGGACATCGTAGAGAAGGCACTGCAATTAGAGCAAGAACTCAACTTTGAACAGATGTTGAAGTACAAAAACAATAGGTTGAAATGGTAAAACCTACCAAAGAAATCAAAAGAATCAAAACTCCCACCAATAGAATTGTAACACCCCAACCCCCGTATCATTAAGCATTGGACGCATCCACCTTTTTTCTTGACGGTGGACTAAACCAAACGGCGGGCCGGGCCGGTGTTACATTACAAGCGACGCACACTTGACTTTCTATTTCAGTCATTTCATGCCTTGATCGTATTTAACAGTACATAACTT
>JAJIYU010012061.1:0-14822 GCA_030144865.1 Tinospora cordifolia | reverse complement strand
ATGAAGTGGCTTAAAGCTGGTATCATCTATGCTATATCAGATTCACCATGGGTTAGCCCTATTCATGTTGTGCCTAAGAAAGGGGGAATGACTGTGATTACAAATGAAAAATGAGAGTCCATAGCCTCTAGAAGAACAGCAGGATGGCGAGTTTGCATAGATTATCGAAAGCTGAGCAAAACAACTCGTAAGGATCATTTCCCTTTACCTTTTGTTGATCAAATGCTGGATCATATTGCTGGATATGATTTCTACTGTTTCTTGGATGGATATTCTGGATATAATCAAATAGTCATTGCACTGGAAGATCAAGAAAATACTACTTTCACTTGTCCATATGGAACTTATGCATTTAAGAGGATGCCCTTCGGCCTATGCAATGCACTAGCAACGTTCTAGCGTTGCATGATGGCAATATTTGCTGATATGATTGAAGACATCATGGAGGTATTCATGGACGACTTCTCGGTGTTTGGTGAGACATTTGAACAATGCCTCCAAAATCTGAAATGAGTTCTCTCCCGGTGCAAAGAAAAGAAGCTAGTTTTAAATCGGGAGAAATGTCACTTCATGGTTCGGGAAGGCATTGTGTTGGGCCATAAAGTCTCTGTTCATGGCCTAGAAGTTGACAAAGCAAAAATTCAAACCATAGAAAATCTGTCACCACCAACAACAGTTCGTGAGGTGAGAAGCTTTTTAGGGCACACAGGGTTTTATTGAAGATTTATCAAGAACTTCTCTCACATCACTCGTCCTCTATGCCAGTTGTTGGAAAAGGATGCAGAATTTATCTTGACAACTGAGTGTGTTGATGTTTTTAACACACTTAAGGAATCACTGACAACTGCTCCAATAATGTCAACACCAGTTTGGGGGGAACCATTCGAAATCATGTATGATGCTAGTGATTACGCAGTAGGAGCAATTTTGGGACAAAGACGTGATAGAATGTTCAGAGCCATTTATTATGCAAGCAAAACATTAGATGATGCTCAAAAGAACTACACAACCACTGAAAAGGAGTTGCTAGCTGTTGTTTTTGCTTGTGACAAGTTCAAATCATACATTGTGGGCTCACATGTCAAGGTTTTCACCGACCATGCTGCAATCAGACAGTTGTTTGCTAAGAAGGATGCCAAACCAAGATTAATAAGGTGGATCTTGCTTTTGCAAGAATTTGATATTGACATAATAGACAAGAAGGGTACAGAAAATGTTGTGGCTGATCACTTGTCTCGCTTGTCAAATGAAGCAAATCCTGATTCAAAGGGGATAGTGGAAGTCTTCCCGGATGAGTGTCTCTTGGCAGCAAATGACATCCTTCCATGGTATGCAGATTTTGCTAACTACAAAGCCACAGGCGTAACACCACCAGATCTATCTCAGAACCAGTTAAAACATTTTATACATAAAAGTAAGTTCTATCTTTAGGATGATCCTTTTCTTTATCGGAGGTGTGCTGATAAAGTGATTCGTCGTTGCATTCCTGATCATGAAATTAACAAAGTTCTTCATGATTGCCATGCTTCACCTTATTGTGGTCACTATAGCCATCAAAGAATAGCTAGACGTGTCCTTGAGAGTGGGTTTTATTGGCCAAGTATGTTAAAAGATGCCTATCAGTTTGTCAAGACTTATGAAGCTTGTCAGAAGCAAGGAAACATTTCTAGGAAGAATGAAATGCCTCTTACATCATTTGTGGAAGTGGAATTGTTTGATGTGTGGGGCATTGACTTTATGGGACTGTTTCCACCATCAGATGGCAAACAATACATCCTGTTAGCAGTTGATTATGTCTCCAAGTGGGCGGAGGCTGTGGCCTCAACAAAGAATGATACACGAGTAGTCCTTAAATTCCTTACAAGAAATATCTTCTCCTATTTTGGCACTCCTAGAGCCATTGTGAGTGATGAAGGAACACATTTTTGCAACAAAGTCTTCAAAAATCTTCTCACTGGCGTGAGGCACAAGGTTGCCCTACCTTATCATCCTCAAACTAACGGGCAAACTGAAGTGTCCAATAGGGAAATCAAGTCAATTTTGTAGAAAACAGTTGGTACAAATCGCAAGGACTGGGCACTCAAGTTAGATGATGTGTTGTGGGCCTATAGGACAACATTCAAAACACCCATAGATATGTCTCCTTATCAATTACTGTATGGGAAATCTTGTCACTTGCCTTGTGAGCTAGAGCACAAACCCTATTGGGCGATAAAGAAGTAAAATTTCGACGCGAAGGCTTGTGGTGAAAATCGGTTGTTGCAACTCGTAGAACTAGAAGAATTTCGCAGAGAAGCATTTGAGAACAACACCGTCTACAAAGAGCGCATGAAGAAATGGCATGATCATATCATAGAGAAAAAGAAGTTCAAACCTGGGTAGCAAGTACTTCTTTTCAATTCAAGACTCCGTTTGTTTCCGGGTAAGCTTAAATCTCGATGGTCAGGACCATTTTTAGTAACTCAAGTCTTCCCGTACGGAGCAGTAGAGGTGCAAAGCCTGGTGGATGGTCACAAGTTCAAGGTGAATGGCCAAAGACTGAAGATCTTCTATAGTGGTCCAAAACAGAAAGCGAAGACGGTTCTCCTAAATAATTGAAGCAGCATATCCTCGTCGAGCTAACGACGTTAAACTTAGCGCTGAGTGGGAGGCAACCCATTATATGAATTTGCATGATTATATTGTTGAGTTAAGTTTATTAGTTTTCATGGAGAAACTGTGTTTATGCACTTACAATTGACTAAAAAGAGTCCATCAAACTGTAGACTGCAGTCCAAGATAGGCTGACCTCGGTCACAAACAAAATACACAAAATATAACACTGTAGACCGCGGTCCTTAATCTGAAGACCGCGGTCCATAGAATGTAAGTTTTGTAAGGAAACACAAGGACTGTGTTTACCAGTGTAAGCAATTTCACTGACCGTGGTCCACAGAACAATGATTCTGAACATCATACTGATGACCGCGGTCCTCACTCACAGTGAAAAACTGTGGATTGCGGTCACCAGTTCGTGTTGCTCCAAAAATACATGAAATAGGCACATGGACCGCGGTCCATGCGTCCTTTAAAGCTTGGATTGCGGTCATTTGGCTCACTTTTGTGTTGAAAATCCGAGATTTTGTGTGGCTTTTGGGATTCTTCAAGTTTTCAAGCTTTTCATCCTCTTTCAGTCAAAATGTAAGTGCTTTACCTTGATTTCTCATTAGTTTCTTGCATGTATTTAAGGGTTTTGATGACGAAAGAATGTTTAGATGGTTTGAAATGATTTAGGAATGCTTTCATGGTGATTTTTGATCAATGACTCATCTTATTCTCTTCTTGACTTTAGAAATGCCACTTATTTGATTCATTTATGCACTAAGATTTGCTCACATCCATATTTATGAGTAATTTAATGCTTTACGTGTGTTGTTTCATGAAATGAGGTGACTTTTCATCAAATTTTGTATGTCATTCATCATCTAAACCAATACAAGATTCAATGTTTCATGCGCATTGAATGAGCTTGATGCTATAACACTTAAACCATGCATTAGAGCCATATGTTGAGATGTTTTCATTATATATGAATCTTGTTGTTTTCCTTGTTTTTAATCTCTGTGATTATAGGCCTCCAAGAATGAAACTGCCGGCTTCTAAGGGCAAACAACAAGCTCCTCCTCCTCCTCCATCAGATAGGAATCGATTCCGGACAGCGAATGCTAAACAAAGATTAACTATTATCCGTTCCAATAGGCATCTGATTCCAGAGAGGGGAATAATGCTAATGAATGAGGAGTGTGAGTTAGGAATTGATACAGTTATAGCTGCCCGCAACTAAAACAAATTGATTCAAGCACCGGGCAATACTGTGGTGTCTATAGTCCAAGAGTTCTATGCTAACGCCCTTGATCGAGAAGGTACATCTATTTGGGTAAGGGGCAAATGGGTACCGTTCAACGCAGCGACAATTAATGAGGTGTATGGCTTGCCGGCAGACACTTCGGACGATACTACAACCTTTTACCAGTTTGATCCGAATGAGATATTGAAGACTTTGTGTGTTGATGGGGCTTCATGGATCTGTTACAACAACAGGCCCGTGAATTTGATGAAGACTACATTCACGACCCCGACTAAGGTTTGGCTATATCTAGTTTGTGCTAATTTACTTCCTTCGTTGGCTATTAATCATGTTATTGTTGAGAGAGTTGTGCTAGTGTACTATATCATGAAGGGACTCCCAATCAATATTGGGACAATCATCTCCAACTCTATCAGATCTACCATTGACAAGACAAATGCTGGTCTGCCACATCCTACCTTGATTACTGAGTTATGTAGACGAGCAGGGGTTGCTTGGGACAAGACAGAATCGTTATTGAAGATGAAGGACCATATAACGGTGAAGATGCTCACATCCTCAGCTTCCAAGAGGCGTAGGCCCTCTAATGAGTCCCCTCCACCAGCTACTGCTCCTGCCTCCGCTTCTACACACCCTGCGGATGCCCCTCAGTCTTCTTCAGCCGCGGCTGCACCTCTGTCTACTACGGAGCGCACTATGATGCACTGGATCGCATACATAACAGAGTGGATTCACCGTAAGGACCCGGATATGGCAACAGTTTTTCTTCCTCCCCCTTGTGCCGTGCCTTACATCGAGATGGTGTGTTGTGTTCCTCCGGTGCAGCAGCCCCAGCCTCAGGATACGGATGATGATGATGATGATGATGATGATGGTGTTGCTGATGGTGCCTCTTACACTGATTTCATTACAAAGGATGAAGTCTTTGGTGCAAATCTTTGAGCACTATGGTTTTGATGTTTATTTTGCTTTTCTTGCATCTATTTTGGAAACTCATACTTTTGTATATTCTTGATTCCTATGTTTTTCTTTTTCTTCTGATCATGCACTATCTCTAACTGTGTGTTCACTGATCAATGCTAATCTATATTTTGCCATAATTTCCAGACTAATTCTTTCTTTTTCATTTTCTTTGAATGCATGTGTGATATGTTACCACGCCCATGTTTACATTTCTATGTGCACTTGAGGACAAGGCACATAATAAGTTTGGGGATGCGCATTGAAGAAATTCTTCTTCAAAGTCAAGTTCATGACAGGTTTAATTTTTATTATTATTATTTTATTTTTTTACATACTTTGTGTTCATTAATACTTATAAACTAAATATCTTTTTGGCATATCACATGCATAGCTAGGTATAGTATCCCATGACATGTAGATATTATGATTGTTTATTCAGTGATAATTTATGAGCACATTAGTTAGGACATGAGCATATAGATGTCATTTAAGCTAGAGTCATGCCATATTTTTGAAAATTCTCACTGAGTAACATATGAAATTGAAAATTCCTCTAGTGTGACGAGACAAAGAATTATGGTACTTTGAAGCAGTCTGTGTCCTTGGTTTGTCTGAAATTTGACCTTGACAGATCTCCGTAGTCTTAGGTAAATTGAGACTATGAAGACTGAGGAAGTAAGGAGTAGAAACCAAATCATAATCGGAATAAATTTCCCACAGACTCTCAAAATAATCAAATCTGTCTTGAACACTGCTTAGGAATGACTATAGGAGGGAAATGAAGTAGGCCATCATTGTTTGAGTCATAGCCTAAAGGCCAGTCCCAGCATTTATAATCCTTTGTAACCAATTTTGAGCCTTATTGCCTGTTTTCTTGTTATGAACCTAAACATTATACAAACACTCTATCCTTTTGTGAATATCTCAGTTAAACATATTTGTGTGCACTCATGGTTTTAATATTGCCTATTTTGATGATGTGAAAGAAGGAGGGGATGCTACACATTGAAATACATATATTTTTAGTTTTTGTGTCAAATTACCTATGTCATTAAAAAAAAAGAGAGAAAAGAAAAAAGAGTTATAATTATTTTCTTAGTATATTAGTATTTTCAATGATAGCTGAACTTTTGACTTCTGTATGAGTGTACATATGAGTACAATTTGGGGTGCATGTATTGAAATAAGTTTGGGGGATCTATGAAGACATGGTTGTGAGCATGAACGAAAAAAACAAAGGCTTGAAAAGAAACGATCGAGCTATATATATAAAGAAAATCAAACAAATTAGGTTATTATTATTGCTATGAGTGTACACCTGAGTTAGATTTAAATTCCTATTACACTTGTACCATGAGCCAAGCCACGTTACAACCTAAAAGAAAGACGACTGATCCTGATTATAGTTTGACTTGAGTAGAAGATAGATAGATGAGAGAATTGAAGGGGTTTGTGTACTTAGGTATTAGGAAATGATTTTTGTGAGTGGAATGGTACCTGCAAATCACCTACAAAGTCCAAGAGGATTGAAATACTGACAGATGAGAGGGTGAAGTTAAGGAAGAATATAGGATGAACTGAAAATCTAGACAAACTGAATGTCCCTAAGGGAGTGTTGATGAGTCATAAACTATAGGAATGGATGATAGAGGTTACAATGATGAGTGGAAAAGAATTTGAATTCTATATGGCATGACATGTTAACTTTAGAGTAGAATCATTGTTCGAGGATGAACAATAGTCTAAGTTTGGGGGTATTTGTTAGTTGCATAGTAAACTAACATTAGAATAGGCAAAATGATGCATTTTATAGGAAATAAGAGAAAATTTAAGTAAAGAACTGCATAATTAACAATAGTTGCATGTAGTTAGGGATTTACATTGTTTAATAACTTTTAAGCCTTTTTTTTATAGTTTTGATATTCTTCTATGAGAAAATGATGTTTGGGAAAGGAATTTGCATGTATTACAGGATACAAGTTGACATATACAAAGAATGCATCAAAAGAAGGCATAAAAGAGATGGAATCAAGAGCAAATACCAGAAGACCGCGGTACAAGAACAGAAGACTGCAGTCAGAACAGAAGAACAGAACCAGTTAATAACACACTGGTGACCGCGGTCCATAAACTGGAGACCGCAATCACCAGAATGTGGTTGGCACAAAAATTTGACAGACCGCGGTGGATAGAATGCACGGAATCTGGGTTTTTAACATCAAATTCATGGACCGCAGTCACTGACCGTGGTCACTCAATTGTATAGCGAGATTTTCGTATTTTTTAGGTTTTTTTTAATGCGGGATTATAAATAGAAGAGGGTATTTAGAGTCAAAGAGAGAAGGATCGAAGGAAGAAACACTGTGACGGCTATTAGGGTATGAAAGGCTAGGTTTTTATTGATTATTGAAGATTGTAAAAGAGATTTGAGTATGTACTGCTTCTTTTAACTTAATTTTATGATTTCCTTTGAATTCATGTCTAGCTAATCAGTTTTATTGTTTAGAATGTGATGTTCAAAGCATGGTTTGTAATATCTATTTGTAGTTGTTGGGTTATAGATTCTATTCCTTGTTGTGTAGACTTAAAACCTTATGTCTACTGGCCATAGATGTATTGAAATTAATCTTTTAGTCTATCTCGGGAGAGAAGCCTAAAAGATGGATATCACAATCTAGACCTAGACCGGTTGATTGATCGGGAGATTGTTGACCAATCTAGGGAGTTGCACAGGGATTGTTAGACTAAACACATAGATTGTCAAGTGAACGCCTCGGGAGAGGGTTTAACGAAACAAATCTAGTGAGTGTTGAAACACCTTGGGAATGGGTTTCAATCATTGATGCTATAACTTATAGATTAGCTAACTCATAACTACAAAGAAGATTTGCAAACTATGTAGCGGCATTTACTATCCTAGACAAGTTTATCTATTGAATTCTTCAAAATTTACTATTATCTTTGTTTAGATCAGTTTCCAGTATTGAAATTACTTCAACCAAATCCAATCTAGTCTTGATAAAACCGTGATCATTAGTAACTCTGGTATTTGAAATCAACAGCAACTCTTGTTCCCTAAGGACGATATCCGGTCTTACCGGTTATTACTACTGCGATCCCGTGCACTTGCAGGGTTGTTAACAAGGGGCTATTTATAGGTGTTCATGAGCATAAGGGGGACGGTTTGGGCAGCTTGGGTAGCTCACAAAGTTCGGCAAGTTTCCAATCCAAGGTGGATGGCTAGGCTTAAATAGGGCAAGTGTGCTCATGGGCCCACTTAAGCTTGCGAAATTCTCATAAGGTAATATTTGATTTTCTAGCCTATTTCTTAATTAATATTAGAGAATATTTTCAGACTTGGAATCATGCTAATCCAGTTGGGACATCCTCCTTTAGATAGGATCTTGCTCATGAAACTTTCTTATTTGGTTCCCTTGCTTGCTCATCTCACCAACACAAATGGAATGCTTGCTATTTCTCTATACTTGGATGTCAAGTAAGGGGAATATGCAATGAACTTGAAGGGACACTATATCATAGTCTAATATGTAAATCTAAGCTTAAGGAAACTCACTAAATAATTCAAACTCCAAGTATGGTTCACCCCTTAATGTACACCCATGAGTTGGCGCCAAAAGGGGAGAAAATAAACTTTCTATTTTGGTTTTCTTGGCTTATACACATGGGATGACTAGGGTTTTTGTGTGCATGTTTCAGATTTCAAACCCTTCCAATTTGGGTTGTTCACATGTGCATACACACACACATGTGGGCCGGTTTAGCACAAATGGGGCATGGTATACATGATCAAGTATGATCTACATGGAATCACTCTTCTTAGATTTTCCAATTCCTATGGGATGTCTCATTCCTTGTGTAGGTGTGGGCATACATGATCAATTTTATGGCATATGAGATCATTTTTCATGAATTCAAATGATGGACACGTCCCATGGAGCTTTGGGTAGGGTAGGGTGCACATGATCATGGTGTTCCACCCATGTGTCTTACACATGTTAGGGGTGACCATGACTTCATGGGTTCACAAAAATAAATTAAAAATTAATATCTCCTTATTTACAAGGAATTATAATATATAACCTATAGTTTTGGAATCACATGAACCTAATGCAAATTTTAAGGTATGGTTTGGCCAAAGGTGATTTTTTCTCAAAAACTTTCCTTATTTAAGACCCACTGAGGTCACTAGGCAAATGAAAATCCAAATTTTGGCAAAGTGTTCTGATTTTTGGATATGTCATTCATTCTTTTAGTTCATGTCATTCTGTTTCATTTTGAGTCATTTCGATCCCCCAAAGTACCCTAAAAGCCAATTGTTTCTTAATTTGGGCCCCCTGAAGGGTGTTTGCCAAATGAAAATGACCAATTGGTCTAATTTTTGGACATGTTATCCAATTAGTTGGTTCATGTCACCTTACTTCATTTCAGATTGTTTTGGGTCCCTTCGAGTCAATAAATGAGAGTTTGGAACTTGGCAAATTTAGCCCTAAAATGAACCCAGTTTCATTTTACACCCAAATTTCACTAAATAGACATTTGATTTCATTTCATCAAGTACAGTGTTTTTAGCGTATTGCAACCTACCCTCAGAAAAATTTCGTTCTCAAAATTTGTACATAACTAAGGATTTTTAGTGAATAGATGTGAATACTTGGTCTTCATCTCACTGTCGAGTTCCCAAGTAGCTTTTTCCATTTCGTGATGTTTTCACAGTACCTTTACTAATGGGATATCCTTCGTTCGTAGACTCTGTACTTTATGGTCGAGGATTCTGACTGATGTTTCCTCGTAAGTAGCATCATCTTGAATATTCACTTCCTCCCAGTGGATGATGTGAGAGGGCTTAAGTTCGTACTTTCTCAACATGGATACATGGAATACATTATGAGCTAAAGTCATACAGTTTGGTAGGTCCAACTCATAAGCACATTCTCCAATTCTTCTAAGTATTTCACAGGGTCCACCAAACCTCGAAGATAACTTTTCTTTGAATCCAAACTTCATGATGCCCTTCTAAGGACTAATTTTCAAAAATACCTTGTCCCCAACTTGAAACTCTAGTGGTTTTTTCCCCTTGTCAGCATAGCTCTTTTGATGACTCTGTGTCGCATTCAATTACCTCTATATTACCTTGACTGGTTATTCATTTCTTCCACCAAATCTAGTCCAGTTAATACAGTCCTCGAGTTCATCCCAACAAGTGTGATCTGCAAGGTCTTCCATAAAGAGCCTCGAATGGAGCCAACTTAATACTAGCCTGATAATTATTGTCATAGGCAAACTCTTTCAACTGTAAGTACTTGTTCCAATTCCCCTTGAAGTCTAAAACACAAGGCCTTAACATATCCTCTAAAATCTAGATAACTCTCTCAAATTGACCATCCGTCTGAGGGTGAAATGTTGTACTCTTGGTGAGCTTAGTACCCATCTCCTTCTATAGGCTCTACCAGAATTGTGAAGTGAAGCGAAAGTCTTTGTCAGACACAATAGTCTTGGGCACACCATGAAGCCTGGTGATTTCTTTACATAAATTTCTCCCAGCTTACTGATTTGGTCTGTGGATCTAATCGACAAGAAGTGAGCCACTTAGGTGAGATGATCCACAATCACCCAAATAGTATCTTCTCCTTTCTGATTCTGAGCAAACTATTGACAAAATCCATGGTAATGTTATCTTACTTCCATTTAGGGATAGGGAGTGGTTGTAACATGTCAGAGGGTTTCTAATGTTCTGCTTTTATTTGTTGACAGGTTAAGCACTTGGCAACATGCTTAGCCACATCCTTCTTTACTCTTCTTTCCCAGTAAGTCTTTTTGAGGTTCTGGTACTTCTTATCTTGACTTGGATGCATTGTATACTTGGTCTAATGAGCCTCATCCAGTATGGTTGCCTTACTCTGTCCATTTTGAGATACATAGATCCTTTCCCTGGGCCTCAGGATATTCTCAACATCTAACCCAAAATCAGAATGCTTACGCTATTCAACTCCTTCTATCAGACCCACAAGCCACCTGTCTTGCCTCTGTTCCTCCCTGATCTGATGTAGAAGATCTGGTTGGCAAGACATGCTGTAAAGGTAGGCTTGCTTGTCATTCAAGGTTATCCCCAGCTTAAAGTCTTCGATCAATTGGTACATCTGACCCTTTTTTTCCTCTTGGTGGTTGAACTTTCTACTCAAGGCATCAACCACCAAATTAGCCTTCCCTTGATGGTAGTGTAATTGGAAATCATACTCTTTGAGGAACTCTATCTACCTATGTTGCCTGATGTTCAACTCTTTTTGGGTGTAATGTACTTCAAGCTCTTATGATCTAAAAATAGATTGAATTTTTCACCATAAAGGTAGTGTTTCCAAATCTTCGAGGCAAATATGATGGCTGCTAATTCTAGGTCGTGAGTAAGGTAATTCTTCTCATGGACCTTCAGTTGTGACAAAGAGTAAGCAACTATTCGTCTTTCCTGCATCAACACCACTCCAAGTCCACTTAGCAAGGCATTAGTATAGAGGGCATAGGTAACACCATGGGTTGAAGTGACTACGACAGGGGCTGTAGTCAATCTCTTCTTTAGTTCTTGGAATGATTGTTCACACTTCTCATTCCAATCGAACTTAACTCCCTTCATGGTCAGCTTGGTCATAGGTTCTGCTAGTTTGGAGAAATCTTAGATGAACCTTCTATAATACCTAGCTAGACCTAAGAAACTCCTAATCTCTATAACTGTCTTAGGTTGCTTCCAATCCATAACCACTTCCACCTGCTTTGGATCTACAGAGATGCCTTCTATTGATACTACTTGGCCAAGGAACTTAACTGTCTTCATCCAGAACTCACACTTACTGAACTTGGCATATAATTGGTGCCTTATGAGGGTCTCCAACACTATCTACAAGTGTTCTAAGTGTTCAGCCTCTGACTTGGAGTAGATTAGAATGTCATCTACAAATACCACCACAAACGGGTCAAGATATTGTCTAAACACTCGATTTATCAAGGCTATGAATGTTATTGGGGCATTGGTCAAACCAACGGGCATCACGGTGAACTCAAAGTGTCCATATCTTGTTCTAAAGGCAGTCTTGTGTATATCAGACTCCTTGATTGCCAACTGGTGATATCCCAACCTGAGATCAATCTTTGAGAAAAAAGTAGCTCCTTTCAATTGATTAAATAGGTCATCAATCCTTGGCAAATGATACTTATTCTTCATTGTAGCTTGGCTCAACTTTAATCGATACAAAGTCTCACAGAACCATCCTTTTTTTTTCACAAACAACACTAGAGCTCCCCAAGGTGATTCACTCCACCTAATGAATCCCTTTTCCTGGAGCTCATCAAGTTGAGACTTCAACTCGATCAGTTCTACTAGTGCCATTGTATAAGGAGGTAGGGGTATAGGGTTGGTTCCAGTGTAGAGTTCAATCTTAAACTCTAACTCTTTAATAGGTGGTGGTCTAAGTAAGTCATCTACCTACACATTTTTGTACCTACTAACCACTGCTAGGTCTTGTATCCTTTTCAGCTCACCAGATTCTTTTTTAGAGATTTCCTTGAACTCATTCTTCTGCCTTAAGTAATTCAACATGCTATGATTGGACTTCTCGGTAGTCTTTGCATATCTTCGTTCATTCTATAGGTTTCCCCCGAAGGTAGGGTTATGGTTGCTCATCTTTTAGGACAATCTATCTAAGCTTGGTATTGGTCTAACCAATCCATCCCTAAGATTACATCATAACCATAAAATGATAAAGTACATAGGTCAACTGTTATGAGCTTATCCCCAAACCTTAGGTCACAACTGCACATTCTTTTTGAAGTCACAGTGGTCCCTATTGGCGTGGACACATTCAAAGTTATGGGTAGTGTTTTTGTCACAAGTTGTAACCTATCAGCTAGTCCGTTAGAGATAAAAGACTTAGAGGCACCCGAGAAAAAAACATTCGACTGTTGTTGCCTCCCCTGAGGATGACTGTTCGTCCCTGCTGTGGATATTGCTGAGGTGCCTAAGCGAGTGTAGTTGGGCAATTCTTAGCAAGATGCTTCTTCTGTCTGCACACATAGCACAACCCTTGCTTCCTGGCTTGCTCCTTAAACTTACTTGGGGTCTGCTCCAGTTTTTGTGGCATTTTTCCACCATTCTTTCTTTTCTTTTGAGCCCCTTAATCATTTTCATTCCCGGGCCTCTTATTCTTCCCTCCCAACCTTTGTTCTAGGTTGAGTTCTTGTTCTAGTGTTAGGGTATTTTCTATGATGTCTTTGAAAATCTTTAGGCCCAGAGTCTTCACTATTTTTCAGATTTCCATCTTGAGACCCTGTGTGAATTGATTGGCTTTTCCTTTATCTTCCCTGATTAGATCTGGGGAGAATTTGGCCAGTTCGGTAAACTTCCTTTCATATTCAGCTACAGTCACGTCCTTCTAATTTAGTCGAACAAAGTCCTCTTGTAGCTTGCTCAAGTTTGCCTTTGGAAAGAACTTTTCATAGAAGATTTCTAAGAAGTTCTCCCAGCTCATGGCATCAACATCTGTATTAGGGTCCATCCTCATCATACGCTACCAAATTCTAGCTGGTCCTTTGAAGTGGTGTGTGGCTAGTGCCACCCAACTCGACCCAGTTACCTTTGGTACATTGAAAATTTCTTCCATTTCTTGGTACCAGTGGTCTGTCGAGATGCAATTTGAAGTACCATCGAATGAAGGATGATGGAACTTATGTAGCTCTATCAGCATCTTTCTCTATTTCTCATCCTCCAAACCCTCTTGAACCCTTTGATGTTTGGGATCTTGGGCCACAAGTGTTGGCTGTTGAACCAGGATAGGTTTAGGTACTTGAGGTTGTGGAACCACCTAAGGGATTATCTATGCGAGAACCCTCAACAGTTGATCCACCTTCTGCGACATGTCATTCACCATGGCCTCCGTCTGTGCCTCTATTCCAGTAGGCAATTCTTGTTCCCGTTGCTTAGTTTCATCAGAGGTGGTGGATAAGGTTGAATACTTCCTTGCTCCAGCCATTTTCTACAATTCGAATAGGTTGTCATTATTTGCCTCGTCAAACATTCATACTATCATGATTCTAGATTCATGTTTCTAGGTCCTAGATCTGTTCAATGGCCTAAAAGTTTTTTTTTCTAGGTTCTTTTCTTACATAGGTACAGGATTTGGTCTTAAAGTAAATAAACAGTAAAGCATGCATATCATATATTCATACAATCAAGCTAGCACAGTAGGGTTCTAAACTTTCACCTATGCTTTTAGGTTCAAGTGTCCCATACTACTCTACCCCTTTCATTTAAGCTTTCACCCAGAATAGCCCCATGCAAACAATTTTGAAAATTGCTCAATAACTAAGGATCTTGAGCCCACTATACTCCACTTTCCAATACCAGCGAGCATAGAAAAACCTGTTTTGCCAGAGTTACTGATCATTCACCACACAAGGTTCATCATTCTCCAAGTTTAGGTTTCCTCCATAACCCTGAATTCCTATGCATCCCATACTACATAGAAATCAAAACATATAGAAGCTTCTCGGTCCTGTGTTTTGATCAAACTGTTTTTTGTTTTCACACAAGTTTTAGTCTCTAGCCTATGTCCTAGAGTTTTATGCTTTTGATCCGCTGTGCCACCCATGGCTACACTCGTTTCTACCTAAGGTCTTTTCTCTGGACCTAGGGTTCGGTTCTGGTTGACTTACAACCTCTGTCTAGTGAAGATACCACCTTTGACATCTTTTTTTGACTTCTAATCAGTTCCTTGCCCTAATTTTTCACCTTCTAATTTTATTCTATAGAAAGTAAAGGTGTTTTTTAACTCAGACTACTCGTACAAGCTGGTGGGACAACCTCCAGATCGGGCAATGAGACTAAAGTATGCTTAGCAACCGCACTTTTTAGGTTGCTATCAGCTTTACCAAGGACAAGGCTTATGCACTATCAGCTCAACTTGTAATCTTTGTATCCAAACAAAACTTTTCAAAAACATATATTTTC
>JAJIYU010012060.1:0-14846 GCA_030144865.1 Tinospora cordifolia | reverse complement strand
TTGAGAGTTAGTATAATGTATAGGAAGTGAGGAAAATATTGTAGACATTTTGACTTAGGCATTCCGCTACTGCTACATTTAGGACAGTGTATATATAATTAACTTTTGTATTACTTGTTCTAGTTGTTTCCGCATTTAATAAGATTACTCTGATAGTGTTATATATGGTGTTATGAAGAGGCTTAACAGTGTTTTGGGCAAGCTCAGTTTGGGAATGGGTTTGCCAGAACACTGTGCCGGTCGATTCATCCTTCTCCCTAGGGAAGGGGTCCCAACAACACACTTGTTCTTTTCTTTTCAATATCTCATGCCTTTGTATAAAATTCAAGAATATAAAATTTTCAATAAAATCAAGGCAAATTAAAAGAGACAAAGAAACTCAAACTATTTTATTCATAATAGAAAAATTGAAAGTACTAAACTCTTCAAAAAGAACTAATAGTTACTGCAGAAGACTTCAAAATACTTTTCAGTAGAAACGCATAAAAACTTTGGGCAACATGCCCTAAAAATTCTACAAAAATATAATACTGTAGACACTTTCTAAGAAACTATTTATGTTCAACTGCTCCATGGATTTCATGTTCCTGAAAAATAAGAAAGGAAAGAGTGAGTACATAGTCCAGTGGATCCTTTTTGAACAACCATCTTTCATATTCAAACTCATAATACCATCATAATTCAAACACTTGTAACATTAAACATTTCAAACAATAATTTGTTTAAGTCGAGTTTCAGACCAAAAGGACCTTTAATCCCTTGTTGTTCTTAACTAAGTAAATAGGGCCCACTTGGCATCAACTCGTTAGTGGCATGTGTCGGCATCAACCCGTTACACATGGTGACCCACCAGTGGTACAAGACCCTCAAGTACTTAGGTCTGAAAACCATATGACCTAACTCATATGAAAAGAACATCCATAGTGTCGCCTTGACCTTGACCACTATGATGGTACGTGGTTATTATTACCATTGTCTCAGCTTAATTTTCATATCATGATCTCATAAAATAAATTTTCGAATATGAAATCAGACTAAAATTCAGAATATACACAATCAATTCATGAAACACTCATAAAGCATGCATCAAACTTTAATTTAAAAGCCTAAGCATGATACTAATATGGCATGGATGATATGATTGCTCAAACATAAATCAAAACTAAAATACTGAAATAAACATTTAAAATTCTAGCACTAAAATTGAAAATCTTTGGATTCAGTGAAAAACACACAAACAATGAAAATGCCAGGAATTTAAATAAGAACAGAAGGGTGTTCTAGAAATCACTTCCACCTTGTGACGCTTGCTTTCGAAATTTTGGCAACGATTCCCCCCACATACTAGTGCCAATGAAGATCGCCCAACTTAATTCTCCAATTCGAGAGAAGAACTTCTCAAACACACAAGAAGGGAAGAGGGGAAAAGGTGCCAAGAAGAAGGCTTAAAGAAAACAAGAGGAAAATTCAACTCTTATTTTTGGAATGAATGAAATTGAGAGCCTAGGGGGGTTTATATAGGTTTTTCAAATGGAAAAAATTAGAAAGTTTTGAGTTCTTCTCTTAATTCAACACCCTAATTCTCCTTAATTTTTGTACTTTCTAATTTTTGGAGCAAAATGAGTATTTTTCAATTTTTTTTCGAATTTAAAAACCTATTTTTCAAAATTTTTGGATTTTTTTTGAATTTTTTGTTGTTTTTTTCGTATTTTAATTTCAGCTTTATTTTGGTTCCTAGGATTTCCTCGAGACATGCATACGAGTTTGATCTAGGTCGTTGGATTGATCTCGAATCAATCAACAGAAATCAAAGTATCGATCTCAGCCGTTGGATTTCCTCGAGCGCATCAACATTTCGTGATATATCTAACACGGCTTTGATCTGGTTCGTCGGATGATCCTCGAGTGCAGCATAATTTGCGATTATCTTACACTGCTTTGATCTGGACTGTTTAATGATCCTCGATCACATCATCCTCGAGTTTCGTATGCAAATCTCTAGCCATTCGATTTTGATGATTCGGTGCACCCGGGCATTCAGTTTGGTTTTAATCCCATTTGTTGGATTTAGGCAGATCGATTGTGGACCGTAGGATGTGTTTTAAGTTTATTTTTTTGATTTTTCAGCCAAATTTCTTGCTTTCTTTTTGGATGTTTTGCCAAATCTCGATCCCAATTGACTTTCTAATCCTGTTTTCATCAAAATTTACACATATCCTTGTATTTTTGGCTATGATATCCCATGTTATGCATTATATTCATATATTTTCTTTCGAAAATCCACTAAATTGATTTTTTATTCCTCATTTGGGTAAACTATGACTTGCCAAAATTCTCATTCATCAATTCTGTATAATTTTCTAAATGAAAATTCGAATTTCATATGAACTTTTTGAGATGTTACAGATTAATATCAATTTTATCTTGTAAAATTTCCAGTGATGTATAGTTATGAATGGTCCAAAATTACCTAAAAGGAATTACCTGCACAATGGATTAATTTTGAGATAAACAAACATGCATATTCGTTGCTAAAATAAAGCCTTGATTCATCTTCGAATCGAACCTCTACCACCAAAAAAGAGCAATTGATATTTGACCTAGAAAAACCTAAAACCTTTTGAAACTGAAGTGTTCACACTGAAAACATCATTAGATTTCTCAAAACAGGAAGCAAGAATGACAGATCTGAAATAGAACAAGAATCTGCAAAAGGCCAAAGTTAAACCCGCATAAATTAGAGCAGCATTATCGTTGCTTTCACTAAATCAATCTCTCTACAAACGAAAATAAAAAATAAAAAAATAAAAATACTATCTTAACCTAAAATCTAACTCTCATCAACCTCATCAACGTCCGTTACTATTACATTAAACATCAAACTAAAAATTGTCCGACCTCAGCTCAAGATGACGGCATTGCTGGAGAAACAAAATTGATAGAAGCAAGTCTTAAGATCTACAGATAGTGTTTGGAGACTTTAGAGAATGATAAACAAACATGTGTATATGCTGCTGATTTATGCTTCATGTGTCCAACACGATCAAGATCAAAACAATTTTCAAAATCACAAGCAAAAATAAGTCAAAACCTTGCAAGTTTTAAAAAAAGAAAAGCAAAGCCCTAAAAGATTTAACAAAGAGAAAGACAGAGATTTAGAAATTGAGATTATGCCTATGAAAAGAAAACGAGAAGATTTGTTCTTCAAGGAAGAAAATCAAACTGTTGCTGGTCATGAAGGTGAAGTTTGACGAAGGTGAAGCTCTACAGTTGCAAGCTAGATCTTAATCGTTGTCGTGGATAATGTTTGACAGAAACAGTTGCAAAATACCTGAATGGGGCTTCGTGGAGACTCGATTGTTTTGATGGGGAAGAACACAATGATGGACAAAGCTCGACGACGGTGCCACAAATATGTCAAAAGAGAAGGTTGTGGAGGAGAAGGTTGAATAGTAATCTTTATTTCATTTTAAACCTATTTGTGGCTTTATTAGTGTGCAAAAATAATTATTTGTCGCAGTATATTAATAACTAAAATTTTCTATTAATGATAGTTTTTACATTGTGGCAAAAAATTTTATAACTTATTATATGTTTTTTATTTTATTATTTATGACAGAGACAATTTGTTACTAAAAAATTTTTTACTAGTAGCTAGCTTGTTGTTCCCATATAATTTGTCACAATTACCTACTTTTCTTGTAGTGATGTGTGCTTCTTCATTGTCCATTAGAGGTGCTATCATTGTTTTGCTTGTGCTTGAGGTCTAGACCAAGAAAGCAACATCATCTAATGTGTTGACATTATATCAAAGGGTAGGTGAAATATATTTGTCTTTGGTTGCCAACTATCCATAAACTAACAAACAAGAATTTTGTTGGCAAATAAATATGTGTAGTTAATGAGAGGCTTGAAAGAGGATGACTTGATTATTGCTTTAAATCTTGCTCTATCTAGGAATTGAAGTTAGTATCCTGCAATTTGGAATTGTGGTCTATACATCAAAGTATAAAAAATAAAAAAAATCCATGGTTTTATCAAACAAAAAAAATAAATAAATAAATAAATTATGATCGGCGGCATTGATCATATTATCAACACATTATAACATACATTCAATAAAAAGAAGCAATTATTTTGTTGAACATGCCAAATGAATGCTGTAATATATATATTTTTTTAAAGCTAGTAAGGATTATTTTGTCAATCCAGCCTCCAAGACAAGGTACTTCATTGTCATTATCCTCTTTGATTCTTATGAGTACTCTCTACTTAAGAACATTAGCAACATTTTTCTGTAGTTATTCAACTTTATTGACTACTAAAGCTTTGGTCCTAGCCAATGTGGCTTGGAAGTCCCATTATCGTCTAATTGATTTTGTTTTAGCCACTGTGCCACGAGTAATACGAACTGGACTAAATGATGTTGTAACCCTTTTTTCCTCTCATCATTTCTTTAAAACCAAAATTCATTAATTATGAATGATACAATTTTTAAAAAGAACCTTGAATTTCATGTGTGGGTGATAATTTTTGTCCTACCTTCGTTGGACCATAAGTGTCAATTCAATGCTACAGATTTTATTTTTATTTTTTATTGGTAATAGTTACTCTATATTTTATCGAATACTCAAGTTCAACACAATTAATACAAAATAATGTGGTTATTTTAGATTATTTTTATTTTAAGTTTACATTAATGATAATAATGTTTATGCTTTATAAGATATTCATTTTATTGGTGAAACTCTTAGGGTTCAAATGAATTTTTAAAAGAAAATATAGAATTGATGGATCAAATGATGTACAAAGCCAAAGTAGTTGCTAAAGACTTCAAATAACAATATGGAGTTGATTTCTTTGACACATATTTACCAATTTTTAAGAATCATATGCATTAGCAACCATTTTGACTTTAAACAACAATATGGACTTGAAGATGTTCATGACCTGATGATGATAAAAAGAGGAATTTTCTTTCATTTGGAGGATTGTTAGATATGCATTTCCAATATGTACAATGGGCACAATCGGAGACAATCTTGGCTTAATCCAAAATGGTTATTTTGATTTATATCAAAGTTGAAAATTAATCTTTGAAGTGCAAATATTAACATAGCGCGAATAATTTCTTAAAAATCATGTCAAAATGAATGAAAAATTGTTGCTTAAATTTGCTTACTTACAAACTGTATAGGTTGTTAAAAATGCATTAAATTTTAAGTAATCCCATGTTAAAAATTTTGGAATTATAAAAATAAATTTATATATAAAAGGTTAGAGTTTCTATTGTTGGAAGCAACGAGAAGTGAGTTTTCTTCTTTGAACATTAATGAAACACATATGCTCGATTGCCTCACAGCCAACTGCACTTGGCTCGGCTCCGCTTGATTTGACTTTTGATAAATAATAATAATAATATGTATATGTTTATTTATTTATTTATTTTGTACGTACAATAATATAGAAAGAAAGTTGATGATATTTAATACTATAAGATACCATTTTACGGACATTGATGCACCAATTAATCAAAAAGCTTAATCTAGTGGTTCAGATATATATTATCTGAATAGATGCAATCTAGCAGTGAAACACAAATCCTCTATTTATACAAGATTACCGTCCATGATATTAATTCAAACTAAACATATTGATTTTCTATTTGTTTGCATTAGTTTCTAAAGAAATATTTTCCTTCTAAGGTTTGTTTTTCTCATAGTTTGTATGGTGCTGCTACTACGAGTTTAAGTGACTGTAATATGGGAGAGAACTGCCATTAATTGAGAGCATTAGTGCTGGCCAAAATTGTTCTAACGATACTACGTAAAACAAAGGCTATAGTTAGTTTGTCCATCGTTTTCTTTTATTTTTTTATTTTTATTTTTATTTATGTCCAAAACTCTTTCTTTCAGCGTCATCGTGATCAGCCTCCTGTATTTGAACGTCTCCGATATTACTACTGTCTTCGTGAACATTAGTAGCAGACTTCTGCTGTTAATTATTCAGCTTCCTCTACCAGTAGGGCTTTGGTCTTCGGCGACGTGGCTTTGCATTATCGTCTCACTGATGTTATCCTAGCTACTTTGCCACGACTAGTGCCAATTAGCCACACACTGGAGGATGTCGTATCCTGTTTTCCCCTTGCCATTTCTTAGAAAGCAGCAAAAATCACGAAGATCACAATAGACATAATTTTCCAAAATAAACTTGCGTTTCACAATAATTCATTAGGGTACAATAATGCCAACTAAATCAATTCTGTCACACCTCACTGGAACACAACTATCAATAATCAATTCTGTGCAGCTCAATTTGTTTTTAATTCTTTCTATTAATAATCTTTACTTTATATTTTATTTAATATTCAAGTTATTTTATATTCATCTTAATTAATACAAAATAATTTGGTTGTTTTTATTATTTTATTTTTAGTTTTGTTAATTATAATAATTTTATATTTTGTAAAATATTCAATTTATTATTTTTAAAGTTAACTTTATTACCATCTTTCATCAGACTATCTTATTGTTTTTAATCAAAAAAAATTTTCATTATTTATTTACAATCAAATTTAATATTTTAATAACAAATTATTATTATTTTTTTGAGCGTAAAGGTTGATTTGTCAGAAATTCATTTAATACTATCAAACTAAGCTTATAACTTTCATGATCTTGCCAGTATCCCTATATTTTGAAACTTGAGAAGAGAACTTGGAGAAAATAGTGAAACCTCTTCAATATCAACTTAAGACTCCACAAGGAAACCATCATCCATTGCAAACTTCCCATCTTTCAATAAGGATTAATCTAACCTACAACACAGGGGAAGCCTTGAAGTTTAACCAAGTAAATCGTTGCTTAACATTATAATATCATATAAAAAAATATATATATATTGCTTAATGCACTTATTGTTACAAGAGGAACTGAATAAGGTTCATCAATTATATGACAAAAAACAAATTCATGCCTTTACTTGTATTTCGCAGTACTTTTATATTTGTTTTGGTCCCCCCTTTTAATCAATCCTTTCAAGATTATATTTCACAAGTCCTTCAAGTGAAGCTCTGAACTCATTGAAAGGAAGGCATTTGAGGCTTTGAATGGCAAGATCAGCTTTCTCCTTTGCTAAATCTTGTGCTCTCGCAATCCCTCCACACTTAATAATCAATTCAATAGCATCATTTAAAGAACCGTCTTCCATGAACTCCGAATCGATTATTTCTCTAAGCTTCGGTTCTTTTTCTAAAGCAAAAATAACCGGAGCAGTCAGGTTTCCCTTTTCCAAGTCATTCCCTGCCGGCTTCCCAAGTTGTTCTTCCGATTGTGTAAAATCCAAAATATCGTCAACTACTTGGAAAGATAAACCGAGGTTCTTCCCAAACTCGAACATTTGCTCACAAACATCAATATCAACTCCAGTTAATATAGCAGCACATTTGGCGCTTGCTGCCATTAAGGAAGCTGTTTTGTAGTAACTTTTCATGAGGTATTCTTCTAGAGTCAGATCACAGTCAAACAGGCCTGATGCTTGCTTTATCTCACCACTCGCAAAATCTTTAATAACCTGTGTGTTATATTTGAGAAAAAAAGAAATAGGAAGAAAGTCATACAAAGGAAGGAGGATTATTTAAAAAAAAAAGAAATATTTGGCAGGTTAATTTCAATACTAACCTGGCTTATAAGTTTTATGACCTCGATGTTTTCGAGATTTGCAAGGTACCATGATGATTGGGCAAACATGAAGTCTCCTGCTAGTATTGCCACCCTTGTGCCGTATAGTTGGTGAATGGTTTTTTTCCCTGAAAAATTAGCACTACTCCTATTTAGGAAGTCGAGCAAAAATCAAATATTATCTTTGGTTGTCAATTGCATTCAAGAAATTTACACGTACACAGAAAAACAAAAAACATATTTACCAGTTTTTTTTTTCTAATTTCTGAAATTAGTTTGGCATTTTAAGAGAAGATAACAAAAAGATACTCAGATAGAGCATCAATACACCTAGGAGATAATTATTTTGATTCCATTTAATATTAAGTATATTAAAGTTTTATTTATTTTTTCTTCATTACAATGGAGAATTAACTTAAAAATTAAAGAGATGATAGACACCATAAAGAACATCTATGGGGACTGTGATGGCTAGCTACTACTCCTTTTGCTAAGTAGTTAATACTTCAATTAACACAACTTGAGACAAGGCAGGCAGAATCAGGCATTTATTTCTTATGTATGGCTTCTAAATAAGGTCAAAGGCACACAAACAAAGCTTGAGATATCAGCTCAAGATAGAAGACAAGAAATGTGAAAATATCAATGAAATTCTTCATGAAGTAGGAAGTTTCTAGTTTATAGCACATATGCAAACATATTAATTTTTAGAAGGAACTCATGGAACTAGAAACAAGAGGGTGAAGTGGAGAGGAGAATCGTGAGTTTTGAATGGCAATGGAAGAACATAAAATTTTTAAAAAGCACTAGACAGATAACCTATAGAGTAGAATTACAAAAAGAAAAGAAACGATACATATGTAAGATCAAATAGCTACAATGAGGGAGCCAAGATGTATAGCAAGCTTGGAGATGATGCAGCAACAACTAATGATAAGATGAGAGAAAGTTATCCATTCCGAGAAGGATAACAATTATAGAGACAATGAATGGAGTAAAATGATACACAAAAATACTATTTTTCTTCATCTTTTTCTTTTCAAATTCTCTTAACATGGATAAAGGAAAGATATCATTGATGAAACAAAATTCATGTAGCCAAGTCGAAGTACTAGAGCAAAGGCTATACCAAAGAGAGAATCAAATGTCACAATAAAACAATGTGTACCATTGTGCCAAGTTCTAACCTTCACAGGCACTAAAAATTGCATCCGAAAGGGATGGCACCTTGACACAATCATAGCCATAGTTTGCTTGGGCAAAGGGAGAATAATAATTGCTGCTAGTTAGTGATATTCATGAGGAGTTTTATAAAACATATTGCAATAATCTTAACAAATCCTTTTCACTTCTGCACCATGCCATTAAATGTTCATCAGTATAATGCATAAATATTACCATTCGTACCTAATCACAATAAAATAATTTGTCCATGCCACATGAAACAAGTTTAAAGATGAATGATAAAATAAAAAATCTAAAATAACGCTGGTTAAATTACAATTTTCCTGTTTTGGAATGAATATATATTCTGCCCAATAGAGCTACTCTTTCTAAATCATCCAAAATGGTGCCTAAAATAATGCAAGAGAAGCTTTGATGGGTTCCCACATGGGAAATAAATATGAAAAATTAAAAAAAAAAAAAAAGCCTACCTCTTCTTATGCTACTGTCATCTATTACATCATCGTGTATTAAGCTTGCTGTATGAATCATCTCTATGACCTCTGCTAAGCGTCGATGTTTTGGTGTAAGTTCCCTTGTTTGAAGTGGTAGATAACTCAGTAATCACTCTGGAAGAGCAGAAATATAGGAAGAAAATTATATAAAATCAAAATTACTCACTTTAAATTTGCCAGTTCTGCTGTAGCTCTAGAGACAAGGAATACTAAAGCAGGCCTGAGTCTCTTTCCACCAGCACCAAATATCTGCTCGGCTGCAGATATTAAAACTGGGTTTTCTGCACCAATAATCTAGGGTAGTATCTAAATCAGACAAATATTGTGAAAAAAAGGATAGACTAGTTCAACTAACAATAATTATCATCCACTTCAACAAAATAGAGATAATTCACATCCAAGATGTTTGTTTCTGATGAAGATTTGAATGAGTTTCAGAATCTATAAACATTCTACTGTGCAGTGCCCATAATATTAAATACAATGTTATCAGCATTGGGCATAATCATCAATGCAAGAGATGTAATGTCTAAATTCAGGTGCTTTTCCCTGGCCACGTTATCAAACCTCATGTATCAAAAAAGCAACCCTCAAACATAGCCTGAAATTCACAAAGTTTCTTTCCACTATGGAACCAATCAAGATAGCTTTCACATTCCCAGCAAAAGAAGGCCACCTTGGTTCTAATACCATTCTACACAAATTTGCCAACTTTGAACAGAATCATCCTCCAATAAATGGAGAATCTAGGGGTCTTTCCTTCACAGCTTTAAAATGCACTATATACACAGCTTTGACAAAACTCAGATATACTCAAGAGTCCTTTGTGTACTAACCCTAATGTGGGAGTAATAATCCAAAACACCAAAGGCACTTGGGTTATAATGTTGCAAAAAGCTTAGGTCTTAAGTAGCAAGATCACTTATCTAACTTTGGTTGCAGTCAACTTTTACTAATAGTGACTCTCACAGGAGCCAAATATAGCTTTACCTTTGGTGTTTTTGTCTTTGGTCTACTAGCTTCTTTCAGAGGTGTTTCAACTCCAGTTTCAATACTTCTAGCAGCCTTGTTCATACACATGGAATAACAGAGAACCCACACAATTGCATTTGACATTTTCCTCATTTCCTGAAACTAGTTCCAAATTCAAAGAATCATACTACATGTGGCAGTTTATATACTGAACATTGACTTTGATAAGTTTTAAAGTTGAGAGACAAAGATACCTAGATACCCTCTTGCTTGTGGATTGACAAGGACATAATCTTATGGTTTGTGAAGATAAGGAGGACCAAACATTATGGTCTTGAGTATTGTACACAAGAAGTAAGCTGGGGCAAATAGAGAGTTCCTCCATTGTGCAGCCAAAATTAGACTGCCCAATAAGAATAGAAGAAAACTGGTCAGAGGAACTGTTACATAAATTTTACTCCGTCGATCCTAATAATTTACATATATTTTACTCTTAACAAATATTTTCTTTTGAATTTTCCTATAGGAACTGTTAGAACTTGACAGATATAAGATATTTATTCCAATCAATATTCTCTGAAAAAGGAGAACAACTAACTGCACTCAAGTTTCATTATTAATTAATCTTTTACAGAAAAAAGTAGAAAACACCACAAATTTTTTATGATTCCCGTGAAGCTGTTCGTAGGCTTATAAAAAAATTGTTGACACTGCAATTATTCAGTCTCTCTCTTAGTACGCATCCTGCATTCCAAGTTTATTCACCCTCATTCTTTTAAGAATGTTGCTCAACTATAACACAGTTAGTTACCAATTAGTAACTTCTCAGATGTTCACAGCAATATAGTTATCATACCAATCAACAAATGGGACCCAAGAAAAGCAAAAAAGAGGGAGAAATGGCAAATTGGCACACACAAACATATTTGAAACATCCCAATCAAAAAAGTAAAGGAATCCACAAACATCTTCTACTGAGGTATTAACAAAGAAAATTACTTACTGATTTGAGGTTTTTGTTCAGAGTTTGAAGATCCTCTGCAACTACTTCCAGTAAGGACGATGCCAAAGTTGGGCTACTTGTGTTTGACTTAGAATCTAATGCTGATTTCGAATCCTGGGTCACCACTGAAAACACAAAATTCAAACAGTGGATAGAGCAGTTCACCATCGTCTTAGACATTTTAACATACAAATGCTATGCTACAATAGAAAAAATAAATAAATAAATAAAATTACTCGATAACAAGAAAGAAAATTGAGAACAAGAAGAGTACCATCGAACACAGCGCTCTCAGGCGTCTGTGCTGAAAGAGCACTGCATCTTGAAACATAATGCCTTCTTCTTTGGTTGCACTCCAATTTCCGAGCTCTATTCTTTCTACTATTATCACTTCCGTAGACCCACTTTGCATAAGAGTTCCTATTAGAAGAACACCCACAAGTAACCAAATCCAACTTGGCCCGGCTTAGATCAATGCTCCGGCATGTCAACGACACCATTTCTCAATCCACACAAAACCCAGAAAAGACCAAAGATTCAGTGACAAGAATCAGAAACAATAACAAATGTACTTCTAGAACTTCTGCCACTGTTACTGCTATTGCTACGGCCACTGCTATCGCAACTTAATTCAATGTAAAAGACCCAGAACCATTTCAAAAACATGCTACTAACAACATTCATCAAGTGCCCAGAAACAGCAGAATCGATGAAACCGTAAAAAATCCAGAATTTATTGAAGGTGGGATAGAAGGAAATGAAAAGGAGGGGTGTTGCAGAGTTTGCTATAGTTTCCAAGTTCAAACAAGAGGTAGATAAAGAGAATATAGGCCACAAAAATGTTGTAATGTTTATGACTTAGATCTCTTCTCCTTATTATCCTAAGGGTGCACAAAATTTACAAATATGTTGGAGGTGAAATTGTCAGAACTACTTTCTCCGGCAAGGTTAGAGGCCTTTCCAGACTCAACAAACAAAAAGGTTTTTTTTATCTATCCATTTTATTATTTAAAGTAGAATATCATATAAACTTTAATTTTTCTTATATAATATATGATTATCTATTATCAGTTATATATAGATAGATATAAATAAACGAATATGCATGCACGTGATCTCAAATTACAGTGGTTAATGTAAAGTTCGATAATAAGAACCGAGGAAAAAAAAAAGAAAAAACTTTCATAAATACATGTCTGATTAATTACTACCGTTAAAAGCTGTCAGACGAAGGGATTGCGTGGTTGGAGGGAAGAAACGCAGATTATTGGATACAAATGGGACACGTAAACATTGTAGGACCTTGAAAATTCATATAGTAATAATATAGAATATAAGATATATATATGGAAAGCAAAGGGAAAAACCAGCGGTGATGGTGTTGCACGCGTCAGTAACTGCAGCGTCATCAATATATATATATATATATATATAACAATGGATGTGGTCACCGACACCTGTCATGCCTATTTAATGACTATCCCGCTTTATCCATATTTTTTTTTGTGTAATTTGTTCTTATTAACATACTCTGCGTCGCTAAAACAAAAGTAAAGGTGATTTTAGAGCTTAAGAAATTCACAATGATAACACTCTTTGAGGATTTAATATGTCTATCACATTATCATCAGATTATCAAACTTATATTTATTAGACTATTATTGATAATAATTTAAATTTATAAGACTGTACTATACCATACTTATAATTACATTAACTTATTATTTATAATATTTTTATTTATAAAATATATATTTATTTTTAATAAATATTATTTTATTTAAAATTATTAATTTAAAATATTACATTTTAATTTTTTTTATTTTTAAAATATCACTTTCTCATAATAAAAGGACCTCCAAATTGAGGAGAGAAGAAAGAAGTCTTCCTAACAAAAGTTTTAGAAAAGATATGAAAGCGAAGAATCGTCCATTGGTTTCATTGAATCTGTATAACAATCCAAGTTCACTGTGACGATATTGTCCCCACCTTAGCTATCACTGACTGGGTACAGGGTTTTGTTCTTAACAAGACTCGGACTTAAGTCTCCCAAAAGTGTTCGGCACAATGAGACACCCTCGAATGCACATTTAGCCTAGAAATTTTTTCAGAGTCAAATTGATGTGGGATATTACAATCTACCCCCTTAGGAGTAATGTCCACGAGATTCATACCTTCAATACACACAGAGCGACTCTGATACCATTTGTAACAACTCGGACCCACTCATTGTCCCCACCTTAATCACCAATAATTGGGTGTAGGGTTTTGTTCTTGACAAGACTCAAACCCGAGTTTCCCAAAAGCGTTCGGCACTAGTAAAGCTTGCAATTGCTCATTTAGCCCAGACATCACTCTAGTGTCGGACCGATGTAGGATATTATAATTCACCCCCCTTGGAGCAATCTTGTCCTTATGACTCACATCTTCGTCACACCTAGAGCGGCTCTGATACCATTTGTAACAACCCGGGCCTACTATGATGATATTGTCCCCACCTTAACCACCATTGATTAGGTGCAGGATTTGGTTCTTGGCAAGACTAGAACCTGAGTCTTTCAAAAGCGCTTGACATAATGAGACACCCTCGAATGCACATTTAGCCCAGGAATCTCCCTGGAGTCAAACCAATATGGGATTTTACAATCTGGCTCAAAATGCCTTCAATATTATATCCTACTTGTTTATTAATCTACACCTAACTGTTTTGTTATTTTAGATCTTTCACGTTCATCTCAAAAGCCTCCATCAAATGATTGATTTGAAAACCCTTTTACAAGATGCCAGATCCAGTATCATGTAAAGTAGGCAAAAATCATGAAATCTAATGGCTCAAAACTTAGGCCACTCATTGATTCTGAGGTTGTTCTCAACTGGCAATCTAACAATATTTTTTTTTATCAAAATGATCTCCTCAAATCTATTTCTTAGAAGCAACAACAAATCTTATAGCAACAAGACTCCCAAGATTAGGTCATCATGGCCATTCATGATAGGTTTGACCAAATTTACCGTGTGCTTCAACTTTTAGCTGAATCAGTTGACAATTATGCAGACACAACTGCTTTATTTTTACCCCTTAAAAGAGAGTAAAAGTGCCTTGAAGCCCAACTCTGAGATATCAAAGCCTTATCATCCTCAAATCTTGCCTATTCTCCTCATATTGTTCCGTCTTCAATGATACCTAAACCTTTCTTCCCATCCCTTTTTCCACCATCTAGTAAAACCCATACCCAATCGAAAACCCATCAAGACCAAAAGCCTCTTCTCTTATATCATGCCAAACACCTCCTTCTTCTTCAAAACATTCCTAGACACCTTTCCCAGGATAATCTTTTCTTAAAAGAAAAGATAAGGGAAAAGAAAAGCTTTTCATGACCATTTCCCCTATTGAACCAGCTGGAGCCCAACCTTTACTAGACATTTCTAAAAATCCTCTAACTCCTTTCCTTGAATATAGGGCTCGAAGATATAACCAACCTTCGGTTATAATGGCAACCCAGGAAAAAGATA
>JAJIYU010012059.1:0-14810 GCA_030144865.1 Tinospora cordifolia | reverse complement strand
TATATATATATATATATATAATGCTTATTTTTATCCAATTAGGATAGCTGAATGTTAACTTACCTTGAACAAGCTGCATGGTTATCCCACATCCTGTTGGTTGGTATATTGATCTGAGATGCTTGTTGTTCAGTCATCATGAGATAGTGAATAAATAACTTGATAGTATTTTTTCAAGCTGTTGAAACAAACCCTCAGCGAAATTCCTGGAGCTCAATGAGTAAATTATAACCAAAATTACCTACCAAGTTTAAAGCATAAAATCAGGCTGTTGATAACCGTGAGATTAATTTGACTATGCTTTGGTGATTGCTGCAGTAGTGATGAGAAATTATCTTTGTTAGGATTTAAGATTGTTCTAGGGTTCGTAACTAATGCTGAACTACCTTTTGCAGGTTTGTCCTAATGTTTGCTTTGGGAGCAGGACCAGTCCCAGGTTTACTCCTACCAGAGATTCTACCTGGACGAATTAGAGCAAAGGCTATGGCTGTCTGTCTCTCTGTGCATTGGGTATTTTTCTTCTCCTCACTTTGATTTGCTATGAAACAAGCTTGTTCTTCTAGTCTAGAGATTAAGAATTAATTTGAAATCTGCAATAGCGAACTGCAACTTTGGAACATTACTAATTTTCTTGAAACAAATCTTTTTTTTTTCTTTTTTTTTTTTTAAATGAAACAAACTTGTAATATTAATGTGTATGAAAATTTACAAAAACATGCTGTATACCTGTACAAGCCTAAGACAGGCCATCCATAGATGGAAGGCAAACTAAAGTACAAAGAGACCAACACCAAGCCGAATTACATACAATTGTTCCAATGTATGGACTAAGTAGAGACAGAAACCTATCACCATAAGAAGACACATGGACCCAAAGAACTGGCAATCCACCAAACCCTACTCCCATAGTTGGGCATCCTCCTTACCGATATTATAAAAGACTCCTAAAATTGCATTCTAACCAAAATGACCATAGGGTCGCGTAGAAAATGATGCAACCTATTTCTTTCTCCCTTTCTGAGAGAGTGGATGTTTGGTAGAAGGAGAGTGCCTCCTCAACTGAAGATGAAGGCCTAAGTCTTCCATCGGAGGCCAAATACCACCAAACCCAAGGTCCAGAAGAGAAGTTATATTTGCAAAAGAGATGAGCAACCGTTTTTGATAGAAGTATAATTTAGATTATAAGATTATCACTCACCAGTTGTAGGAGGGCTAGTAGGAACACAACAACAGTAACTGGCCGTAGTAACAATAACCACCCGTTCATTAGCTGTTGTCTTCAATATTTAAACAGAAACAAAAGATCTATATATACGTTGTATAAAATACAAGTTAATTAGTGAGAGAGAAAAAGAATAAGATTGAAAGCAATAAAGTCACAAAAACATATTTCTCTCCAACAATGGTATCAAAGCATGTTTGATCTTTTTTGGTTTTCCATGTTTAGCTGGCCAAATGTTGATTTTGTTTTGATGATCTCTGCCATCGCCGGACATCTTAGATCATCCCTGCCTGCCATCATTTTTGCACGTTTTCGCACTGTTCATTTTCTCTGTTCGACTCAAGAAGCTCGCGCTAAAGGTATTTGAAGAAGAAAGAGGAATAAAAAAAGGAGAAGAATAGTGGGCGTGGCTCTAGTGTGGAAAGGAAAAGCATAAAAAAATTAAAGAAAATTGGTGCTTGCAAATAAAAGAGGGGACAAAAGAGAAAAGTAGTGTTTAGAAAAGAATAAAATAAGGAACGTTGGTGTTTGAAAAAGAAGTGTGGGTTCAAGGAGAAGAAGAGCTAAAGAGAGAAGAAGAAAGTACGAAAAGTGGTGCTTTGAAAAAAAAAGACATTAAAAAAGATAAAAGAAAGTTAGAGTGGGCCATTTTGGGACTTAAGGAGAATAAAAGCTAAAGAGAGAAAAAGAAAGCACGAAAAGTAATGCTTTAAAAACATTCAAAAAGGAATAAAAGAAGAATTTTAAAAGAAAAGAGCAAAAAGGGGAGGAATCAAAAGGGCTCAAGGCATTAAAACAAACGTGCGTCTCAAGGCATTAAAAAAAGAATTCTACAGCATGAGTTTCTTCAAAAGAAGAAAGTTGTGTCTAAAAAAAAAGGAAAGGAGTGTTTACAAAAGAAGAAAGGACTGTCTTCAACAAAACTGATTCATCAATAGCAGCAGTAGTGAACAACGAAGAAAAAGAGAGGACGAAGAGGAAGATTTGAACAAAAAAAAAAAAAAAAGAACAGAAAGAAAGAAGTACTAGTGTCGAACCATTAGCGGTAGCCAAGAGAGGAACAAATCTATTGTTGTAGCACATTATTAGACCATAGTAGTTGCAGCAATGATGGAGACGGGAAACAGATAAGAATGAGGACCGCGAATAAGAATGGAAGAAAAGACTCCTGATCTGCACGAACAAATTTGTGTTGCTACAGCGAGTAGCTAACAAATGGAACAAGAGAAATCGCAGGTGTTGGTCAGCTAAGAAGATGAAAGAAAAGAAGGAGAAGAAGGGTAAAGCTTGGAGATAGCAGATGAAAAGAAAGAGATGAAAGAAAAGAACAAGGAGAAAATGAAGGCTAAGGATGGTGAACCTGAGGAAAAAGTGAAAAAAAAAAGAAGGAGACGAAGAAGAAGAAGAAGAAAATGATGGTTTAGATGAAACTAATATTAGATAATAAACTATATTAATTAATAATCATATAGTTTATAATTAAACCAAGTGGGAGAATGTTATATATTTGGTTTATTTATAAATTATAAAGTTTATTATCTAATATTATAAGGGAAAAATGGTAAAGTAAAATTAAGGAAGTTATGGAGTTGGTTGATGGAACCAACTCCAGTAACTGTATTCCCTATTATAAATAAACAAAGGCAGGTCCCAATCTTTCAGTGTGAATTTTTTTTTAATTAATCGCACAACATGCCATTGACAAATAATAATTAAAAACTTCATCGCTAAATATTAAAATAAAAGATTCATGGAGGGCTCTGATACCAATTGATAGAAAATTTTACACAAGATCTCCATGAATCACAGTAAAAATAAATAAATAAACATACCTCCTGTCATATAGATGCCAATGGTGAAGAAAGAATCAACAAATCTTTAATCTTTTCACTTTTTTTGTGCAAAGCTTGATGGAGAGCAAAATCTGGTAAGCACAGAATTCCTTCTTGAAAATTCACACTGAAAGATTGTGACCTGCCTTTGTTTATTTATAATAGGGAATTCAGTTATTAGAGTTGGTTCTATCAACCAACTCCATAACTTCCTTAATTTTACTTTACCATTTTGCCCTTATAATATTAGATAATAAACTTTATAATTTATAAATAAACCAAATATATAACAACTAAAGATAAAAAGAAAGAGAAGTAGAAGAAAGAGAAAGATGAAGATGATAAAAAAGATAAAGACAAATTGGAAGAAAAAGAAGGTAAAAAGAATGTGAAAGATTTGCAGTCCAAGGAAGAAGACTTGAAGGAGAAAAAGAACGACAAAGACAAAGGTGATATGGAAGACAAGCAAAAAAAGAAGGTGACTAGCAAAATGGGTAAACATAGTTGTAAGCAGCAACTGTTGTACTAGCAAAGAAAAAAAAATACATTAGGTGTGTGCACAATCTGAATTATGAATAAAAATTAATGTAATTAATGTCATGTAGATAATGTAGCTTATGGGGAAATGATAGAAATATAATTTAGATTATCAGATTATCACTCACCAACTGTAGGATGGCTAGTAGGATTGCATTAATAGTAACCGACCGTCGTTTCAATAGTTAAACCGTTCTTCTTTTGTAGACACTCCTTTCGTTTTTTTTATTTTTATTTTTTTATTTTTTATACACACCTTTTGTAGAATATGTATATTTTTTAAATACCTTAAGCCCTTTTGATTCCTCCCCTTTTTGCTTTTTTTTTTTTGAAATTCTTCTTTTGATTCCTTTTTTAATGTTTTTTTTTTGTAAAGTACCACTTTCTATGCTTTCTTCTTCTCCTTGAGCCCCACGCCACCCCACTTTAACTTTCTTTTGTCTTTTTTAATGTTTTTTTTCAAAGCACCACTTTCCGTGCTTTCTTCTTCTCTCATTAGCTCGTCTTCTCTTTGAGCCACGCTTGTTTTTTAAACACTATCGTTTCTTTTTTTTATAATTGTTTTTTAAATACTACTTTTCTCTTTTTTGTCCCATCTTTGGTTTGTAAGCATTAATTTTCTTTTGTTTTTTTAAATGTTTTCCCTTCTTACACTAAAGCCACGCCAACTATTCTTTTCCTTTTTTATTCCTCTTTCTTCTTTAGACACCTTTAGTGCGAGCTTCTTGAACCGAACAGAGAAAATGAACAATGTAGAAAAGTGCAAAAACGATGGCAGGCTGGAGCGATCTAAAACGTTTGGCGACGACAAAGATCAACAAAACAATGTTAGCAGTTATTTTAGTCAGATAGCTGGCTGAACGCTAGAAAACCAAAAGAGATCAAACCTGCTCTAATACCACTATTGGAGGGAAATATGTTTTTCTGAAAGTGGTGCTTTGAAAAAACAAAACATTAAAAAAGACAAAAGAAAGTTAGAGTGGGGCGGCGTGGGGCTCAAGGAGAAGAGCTAAAAAGAGAAAAATAAAGCACGAAAAGAGGTGCTTCAAAAAAGACATTAAAAAAAGAATCAAAAGAACTATAGGAGAGAAATATGTTTTTCTGACCAGCCACAACAATAGTAACCAACTGTTCACCAGCCGTCGTCTTTAATATTTAAATAAAATAAAAGATCTATATATACCTTGTATAAAATACAAGTTAATCAGTGAGAGAGAAAAAGAATAAGATTGAAAGAAATAAAATCAGAAAAACATATTTCTCTCCAATAGTTTCCTCATTCGTCTTACATAGAGAAGAACAGTGAGGGGACAAATACTTTTGAGGAAAGTGCCTCTGTAGCATATCATGAGACTCACATGAAGCAGGGAAGAACTCGATCAGTTTATGAAGGAGCTGAATCTAATTGATCCACCATTGAGAACCTCCAAATTTACATGGTCAAACTTCAGAGATGTCCCAATCTGTTGCAGATTTTGACAGAAGGGTGGGCTAAAATGTTCTAGTGGTAGAGGCAGGAGGCATTACTGAGAGCCACATCAGACCACTGGCCAATAATGTTGGACACAAAAGGCTTGGAGCCCTACTGTATTTCAAATTGAAAACATGTGGCTTTCACACAGGAACTTTCTAAAGGACATTGCATAGTTGGAGGGAAGCCTTGGAGGCATTTAACAAAGAGGGTCATAGGGTTATGCTGAAATTGAAAGAGGCAAGAGAAAAGCTGAAGGATTGGAACAAGGTGGAGTTTGGGTCTGTGCAACTTACGAAGAAAGAGCATAAGGGTTTAATTGGTGCATTGGACAAGGAGGAGGAAGGGCCAGAACGGAATCCAGAGTTGAAGACATTCTGCTCACTCTATAAGGTGGATCTTGTGGAGCTATGCATGGATGAAGATAGAATTGCTTTGCAGAAATCCAAAATCAAATGGCTACACGAAGGAGATGCTAATTCAAGTTTCTTCCTTGTGTTTTAAAACATTAGGAGGAACAACAGAATTATCTCAAAGTTGGTGAAGGACGACAGCACTGTTGCAGAATCCACTGAGGATATTGTTGTAGAGGTTGTGTATTACTTCCAAAAACTGTTTTCTTCCTACAGTGAGGAGCTATGGGAAGTGGAGGGTCTGGAATGGGGACAACTGTCAGATGAGGACAGAGATTGGTTGGAAAGACCATTCTCAGAAGAGGAAGATGAAGGAGAGTGTGCAGTTTCTAGTGTCTTTTTGGATAGTTATAGCGGCCATAGGTGCAAGATGTACCTTGTGGGGAGGCTGCAGTCCCTTGGACGTAGTCCTTTTAGGCAGTGGTGGTTTAGTCTATGGTCCATTGGATGGTTGGAGCAAGGCCTTAAATTGGAACATTGATTCCTCTTGTTCCCATCCTTTGCTTTAGGGCATTTCCACCAGTGTGGTCAGCACTTCATACTGTCGACAACAAAGCTTGTACATGTTCAAGAACTTTAAATAAGCAACCAGGGCCCGACAGATTATCCATGTTGTCTTTCCAAAGATCATGAGAGGTGGTCAAACAAGATATAATGGTTATGATGGGAGATTTCTTTCAAAGTGAGGTGATTAATGCTTTGACTAATGAGACATACATTTGTCTCATACTGATAATTGTGGGTTCCTCAAGCATAAAAAATTCAAAAGTTTTCAACCAATAAGCCCAATGACAAGTTTGCACAACATTATAGCAAAGACACTATCCCTGCATCTAAAGGTCATCCTACCCAAGCTTGTGGAACATACTCAGTTGATCTTTATTGAGGAAGGCATTTATTTGATGCAATGATGATCACCAATGAAAGATTACAATACTAGAAGGCAGCGGGGCTGGTTGTATAGGTTGATTTTGCAAGGGCATAGGACTAAGTTGCTTGGATCCTTTACTTTAGCTTAAGGTACCTGTGTCTGACACTTCATTATCGGACATAGAAATGGAATATGTGTCCGGCACTTTGATTTCAAAACACTAGTAAATAAATTCTCTAGTGGAAAGAAAACAGTAAAGGAAACAACTACTAATAGGTGACATTCACTCAGATGGGAGAATCAAAAGAACAATAGGTGAGTTAAAATAAGAAAACTATGAAAATATAACATAGCTGACTCCCATATCCAAAAGTTTAAAACTAAAAGAGTAGAACTTTTAAATTTGTACCCATGTTTGACACCCATATCCAGTTTAGGTAATATAGCCTATGACGCATAGAATGGAGATATCTTGAGAGAGTTATGAAGAGTTGTTGATTTGGGTTGACATGGGTAAAGTGGATAATGGGCTGCATTGCTTTGATGTTCAGATACAGTAATTCTCAATGGTTGGCCGAGAGGGAAGTTTAAGGGAAGGAGAGATTTGAGGCAAGTGGATCCATTGTTCCCCCTCCCCACCTCTTCACACTCGGGGCGTATGGACTTGCAAAACTTATGAAGAGGGCAGGTCAGCACAATTTAGTGAAGCTTTTTGGTGGGAAGAGCAAAGGTGGAGGTAACAACACAATAATATGCTGATGATACGCTTGGATTGGAAAGAGGATCATGTGACTAATGCCATAAACATACTTCACTACTTTAGTAGGATTGCTGGAGCCCAACTCTACTTAGAGAGAAGTCACCTGACAGGTGTTAATATGGAGGAGGATGAGGTGCTTAGACTAGCAATTAAGGTGGGTTGTGTTGTAGGCACTTGGCCTACAAGGTATTTGGGGCTCCCTCTGGAAGGAAATCCTTGCAAATATGAGTTTTGAGTACCAGTAATGATAAATGCTGATCACAGATTGGAGGGATAGGCGGAAGGCATATTTGTCTAGAGGGGGAAGGTTAGCACTTTTCCAGTCTGTGCTAGCGGATTTATCATCATACTGCCTCCCAATTTTCAAAATTCCAGCAAAGGCTGCACAAAACGGAGAGAGGAAATTCAAGCTGTTTTTATGAGGTGGACTAGAGGAAGGAGGAAAGGAGCTTGGTGAGGTGGGAGAAAGTGCAACCAAATCATTAAACAGGAGGGTTGGGCATCGACATATTGTAAGGAGAAATGCGGCTCTTTGCTCTAAATGGATACAACGATTTAGTAAAGAAAGTTCTTCAATATGGGTGAGGGTAATTGGTGCAAATACAGGTAGGCAAAGTTTCAGGTTTGGAACCATAGCAGTGTATCAGCATCATACAGATGTTTGAGGTGGTATCATCCTTAGGACAATCATTGGTGCAACACTCATGACTATGCGTACGAAATGGGCATGCTCTCCTGTTTTGGGAAGACAGGTGGTTGGCTAAGACATGCTTATCAAATAAAGTTGGACTTTTATAGACTCCCAACACTTCACTGCCAACCCTTCTCATCATTCTTTGATCAGCTTCCCTCAACCCAAACTTTAGTCCAAAGCACATCTAACTTGAACTAGAACCTCCATTTCCCTAAAAATTGAGCTGATAGAAAGCAAGCTGAGATTGGGATCCTAATTTTTAGACTTGAACATATCATCATAGGAGACACACCATATCTAGTTACATGGTTATCTTCATGGTCAAACGGATTCGCATGCAAATCTTTACCTTGCCATTTAATGACAACTCGACCATTCCATCCTTCCGCTTGGCATCTTCTATTTGGAAAGGTACAATTCCTTCCGCTTGGCATCTTCCGCTTGCCATTAAATAAATGCAAGGTTCTAGAAAGAAGATTTCCAAATCTCTCTGAGAACATTGTTGTGCCTTCTGAATGGAGGAATGTGAGACATTGGAACATATACTCATCCATTGCAGGTTTGCAGAAGATATGAAGAGGATGGGCTGATTTCAGTGGGTCCAGGCTTCAGCCTTCATCATCAGTCTCAGAAGCATTATCTGTGCCCAGTCCTAAGTAAAATGAATGGAGCTAGAAAGGAAGTATGCATTATAGCTTCAAATGGCACTATGTTGCACATATGTAATGAAAGAAACAGCAGGATTTTCACAAATCTGAGGAAAAGCAATGTGGCATCTGGAGAAGATCAAGTACTTGCTTGCACATGGGTCATAGCTTCCCTGTTAAGTAGAGGGTTTAATGTTTCAGGTTGGATGAGGAATTGGAGTGCATTTTTGTCACAATTCCCTATGGGTAGATAGGGGTCTAGGAGAGTGCAAGTACCAAGAATTGATCCAAACTTTACAAGAGACTTGTAGAAATTAATACTTGGAGCAATGAACCAATTTTTCCCAGCAACCAAATCAGATTTCCAGTCTAAAAAACCTTGATGCAATGTTTAGCGAACACAAAACAAAGATATAGAAGACACCATGCTCAAGAATAGGCAAAGAATGGAAGAGTGATAAGTCTGATGGAACGCCACAAGACTAGCTTGATAAGTTCAAAAGAATTAGGAAGACAGGTAAAAACCCACAAAATTTGTAGTTCATTATTGCATGAAAATACAAGGCATTAAAGAGCTAAAAAGTCTTGCGTTCATAAGGAAAGCAAGTTACAATGTTCACCTAAAAACATGTCTCTTAAAATAAGGAAAATAAGAGTTTTATCTACTGTTAAACTCTTGGAGTACCCCTCCTCATCAGTTAGAACTAATCTAAATATCAGATCCTTAAAGCTAGGAAATCCCCTAATAACAATCCTATAAATCAAAGATATCTTACTAGAATTTCAAACAAATCTAAGATATATCATTAAAATTCGTCCTCCCAGTCTTTAGCAAGTTTAATGCAGCTGTACCAATCTTGATTGTTTATGCATATGCTGATGTACAGCCCAATCTGCATTGCTAACACGTTGATTTGCATTTGAGTCCAAAATCTTTGCAATGAATGTATTTAAGGCAGATTGCATGTTCTTTGTTCTAGCTCTTGTTATTGGACCTTAATTGATGATATATCGATCATTTGTTACTGTTTTTGGTGGAATACATGTATCCTTGGATTTTCCATCATGCTCAAGAGGATTTATCCTCAAGTCTGCATCAACATCAAAAGTAGAAAGATCAAAAACCTTAAAAGTTGCACTAAAATTATATGCACCAAAGAAGACCCAATTTTTATGCATTGTCATTGATCTTAGCCACCATTTGAAACGGTCCATCACCTCTACGATGCAACTTAGAATGTTAATGGGCAGGGAATTCTTTTCGTGTATGTACCCAAACCCATTTACCTGGTTCAAAAACCACTTTCTTTTGTTTTTATACTTACGCAGCATATTGCTCTGTTCTCTTCTCAATTTTAAGGCATGGTTTCTCTATGCAAACTACAAATGAACCAGCTTTCACTTTACCATCAAATTCAACACTCTAATTAACAGGCAAAGGTGTGAAATCCAAAGGGATTAGACTAAAACCATACACAATTTCAAAAGGAGAAAACTTGGTAGTAGAATGTACACTTCTACCGTAAGCAAATTTATCATGCAATACACATTCTTCTCAAATTTCCAAATTCTCTAGAATAATAGCATGCAATAAAATAGACAATGTTTTGTTAACTACTTCAATTTGTTCATCAGTTTGGGCATGACAAGTAATAAAAATACAAATTTAGTACCTAACTTACCCAAAACAAGGTTTTCCAAAATTAGGCAATAAATTTGCCTCTCACTAACAACAGTTTGGGGCATGTCATGTAATTGCAGAATTTTCCCAAAAATAAATCTACTGTATGTGTTGCATCATCAGTTTATGACAAGGTATGAAATGAGCTGTTGTAGAAAATGTATCTATGATATTTATGACCTTGTTTTGACCTAGCAAACCTAACACATAATCAATAGATATGTCAATCTAAGGTTCAAATGGGAAAAGAGTATATAAACCATGCAATTTAATAGAAGACTTAGCTTGTTTGCATCTAATGCACTTCGCACACAAACTTCCCACATCACATCTCATATGGGGCCAAAAGAAATGGTAATGCATTACATTCAACGTCTTTTTAACAATAAATGTCCCATTAGACCACCTCCATGAGTCTCACACTAGCAATTCAGGGAATGAATTAGCAGGCACACAGTTTATTCTCTCTAAACAAAATCCATCATGCCTAAAAAATTTGCCAAATTCAACTTTCTCGCATGAATTATACACATTAGAAAAATCAGTATATGTAGGTTATAAATCTTTAATGAACTCAAGTTCTAACAATTTTGCATTCAAAGTTGGAAGAGTATACCTCTCAGATAATCCATCAATTACCATGTTTTGCTTAACTTGATTATAGTTTATCACATAAGGAAATATTTCAATGAAATTAACTCAATTTGCATGTGGCTTATTCAATTTGTTTCGCCCTTGTTGGTGCTTCAAGGACTTGTGATCAGTGTGGATTATGAACTCTTGAGGCCAAGGATAGTGCTGCAAAGTCTCCAAAGCTTGCACTAAGTCCTATAGTAATATGTAGAATTGTTAAGGGCTGCCCATTCAACTCTTCGTTGAAGTAAGCAATAGGTTGTTTTCCCTGCATCAATACAACTCCAATACCTACACCTGAGGCACCACACTCAATCTCAGAAGTTTTAGTTAAAGTTAGGCAAAACGAGGTGCAAAAATTAGTTTATCCTTTAAAACAAATTAAATGCTTTTTCTTGTCCACTACCCCACTTCAGGCTGACACTGACTACCTCACTCAAAGGTGCAACTATAGTGCTAAAATCTTAATAGACCTCTTATAGAAAGAAGCCAAAGCATGGAAACTCCTTATATCACTAACATTTGTAGGTGTTTGCCAATCCTCAATTGCCTTGGTCTTTTTCTCATCAACGACACTTTCCTTTAGCATTAATTACATACCCAGAAAAGACAAGTTTCTTGGTGCAAAAGGTTCACTTTCTAAGGTGGCATACAATTTTTCAGATTGCAAAGCATCCCAAACAAGCCGCATATGTTCGATGTGATAAGTGTACGACTAGACACAAGGTATCATCAAATTAAACCACTGCAAACTTTCCAATATTATGCCTAAGATGCATACATGTACTAGTAGCACAAATCAAACCAAAAAGGAATATGTATCCATTCATACAAACCATTTAAATGCAGTTTTCACTCATCACCTCTCTCGTTCAAATTTGACAACACCCACTTTTAAAAACAATTTCAAAAAACACACAAGCACCTTGCAATTTATCAAGCATGTTATTGAGTCTAGGAATGGGATGATGGTATTTTTCGGTGATTTTATTGATGGCATGAAAATTAACACAAATCCTCCATGTCCCTTCTTCTTTATGCACCAGCAAGACAAAAACAACATAACGGCTCATGCTTTCTCTCACATAGCCTATAGTCATCAACTCTCTATTTGTCTTTGAAGTTCTTTCATTTTCCTCAAGATTACTTCTATAAACTGGTCAGTCTGGTGTCAATGCTACAAGAATAAAATCTAATTGATGCTCTGTACCCCTAATTGGTACCAAACCATTAGGCATTTCTTTAGGGAACACTGTGAAATTCCTACAAAAAAGAATTAAAAACACTAGGTGTTACCGCTTAAATAAGCCTCTTTATCAGTTGAGCAAAACAAAAAGCCCTCTTCACCTCACTTTCTTTTGCATGAAAACTGAGTTTTCTGTCTTTTTAACATCACAAGGCTCACACTCTTCTTTCTCTCTCTTTATTTCTTTTTTTGTTTGCACTCTTGCACTCCTTTTCTTTTGATTTTGTATTTTCCATCTCTCTGTTTTTTTTTTTTTTTGGCACTCTCTTTTCAAGCACAACTTACCCTCATAAACTTGTCATGGATTAAAAGGACAAGGATACTTCATTTGGACTTTGGACTTCTAAACAAAAAGAGTATTTGATGGTATATCCATCATGAATAGCTCCCCTATGACATTTTGCCAAGGATGACCCAAAAGTAAGTGGTGAACAGAGTGCTATCAAGGTGGAACTAGGTGATAAACCTCTGTAAGGTGAAGCGAGGCCTAGGCAGACCATAAAATAATTATTTAGATGTCCCTAAAAAATTATTTATTTATGTATTAGTCCCTCATTCTATATATATATATACTAAAATAAATGATATATTCCTAATTTTAATATATTATATAATTGTTATTAATTTAAAGTTTAAAATAAAAATGTTTTCAAGCCTTTCCTAAAAAATAAATTGCAATTACCTTCCTACAGCGCCTAGGTGGTGGCCTAGGCGCTCAAGGGAGCTAGGCGTCTAGGTGATGCCTTGACAACACTAGGTAAACATGGATTGGAACTATGTCACATAATACTTCATCCTTGTATTTTCCAATAGAAAATGATACCAACATTTGTTTATTTACCTTGAATCCTTCACACTCATTCAACCATTGAAGCTTGTCTGGTTCTGGGTGTTTCAAAGTACGTAAACCCAATCTCTCAACTAGACCATAGCTAGTTACATTGGCAACTACCATTATCAATAATCATACTGCAAATTGTGTTACTAACTTGGCACCTTTTATCAAAGATGTTTTGTTAGTTTCAACCTCCAGATGCATGTTTAATGAATGCCTCAAAATAGACATTTCTCCTTGAACAAGATATTCCAAATCACTAGCATCCTCAAAAGTGGCATGGTGCAATCGTCATGGTGTGCTCTTTCAAGGCCACCATCATACCTTATGATCATTGCACGTTTATTTGTGCATTGTGAAGCAGTCGACCTAATCCCAAAGAACAAAAGCTCTTAAGATCGCAAATTCTTGCTATAGATGATGCAGAACTTAATTCTCCTCGTTGTCCCAAAATTATGCCCCTTAGGTGCATCAAAATTGTGTCTTAGAAAAAGCCACTTCCAACTTGGTCTCCAGGTGGACGAAGAACTCAAATGGAACTTAGGGGTTGCACTTTATTTTTAATTGCTTTTCCACCTTTATTGCGACACATACCTTATGTTCTAGCTTGACAGAGTGATGCAAGTCCACCAAATTAGTGATATCTTGGCTTAATACTTTCAAAAATCTAGCCACAGTAGCCTCATGGCTCTTCTCTAATATATTTTGGCATAAATCTCCTCCGCATTATTGTCTTCATCTCATCCCACATTGAAAATAGGTGTTTCAAGTGCACCTTCTATTTCTTTTCTTTGAAGTAGTTATGGAAATAAAAAACGAACTCAATTTTTTTTTTTTTTCACTCAAGATAGATTTCATTATCATTTTTACCTTGGAAAGATGAAATCCGTAACTTGATACTTCCCAAGTGACTTTCAGTCCTATCCCCTTACCTTAGCCAATCTCTCTCGTCATTTCCAAGTGCAATGCTTCACTGCCAAAATTAGAAGCTTGATCATCAACTTCATGATCATCTCCATAATCATCATTCTAACTGTAGTTTGAAAATTAGGCAAAATCAGCAAAATTATTTCGATATTTTACAATTGATCCAAAGTTGTAATCTTAAGATAATAATATATAAAGTCACCAAAAAAATTGAGAAATTCGGTTAAGTTCGTTCAAAATCATCAATTTTGGTGAAGTTTAAAAAAGAATGTGATTTTGAAGTTGATAATGCAAAAAGTCGATGAAAATATCTATAAACAAAACACAAAAAACAATTCATGCTCTTTGAAAGAATTATAAATTGAAACATTTATTAATGAATACAAGTAGAGAGTAGAGATTAAAGGAGAGATGCTTAATGTTAGTTTGGCATTTCTTAAAATTAGAGTTTGACTATTAGAGAATATTATATTTTATTATTTATTTTAATATACATACCTGTGGTGATATATTCTATGTAGCATATGGAGTACATTTACATGTGTTAACGTATTGTATATATGGACATACTAAATATACGTTAACATTAATACTTTCATATCTAATAGACTAATAAAAAAAAACACACACACACACACACACACACACAAAGACGCACACATGTAGAGATTTATTAATTATTATTATATAACTATGCAATGTACTGATGTACGTGTGATAATCATTATTAATGTAACAACATGTTTCAAAACATTATATTTATATTTTTATAGGTCAAAAGTGTCTATTTTAAGTTTGTTTTCACTAGTTCTATCAATAATTATGCATATTTTAGCATCTACGTAAAAGTTCTTTGAATTCATTGAAGTTGGTGAATTATAAAAGTTCTCCATCACTTCTTGAACTTCTTCGAGTTGAGTAGGCTTTTTTATGGTTGAAGTTTTGGGAAAAGTGGATGTTTCAAACCTTGATTCTGTGATAGATGTCTCAAAACTTTAGATCTATTCATTCAAAGTGTTGTTGCATGGCTTTGAAATAGAA
>JAJIYU010012058.1:0-14896 GCA_030144865.1 Tinospora cordifolia | reverse complement strand
ATATATCATATAATGATAATTAAAAACAAGTTTCCACTCATTTTTATATTTATTTTAAATTTTTAAAATTCATGTTGACGTGTATACATTATAAGACCTAGGGTGATCACATCAAGCTTCACCATAGACCTTATTTTATTTCTTTCTGAACTATTTTCCATATTGAATTTGTAAGTATTTTGAACCACTACGTACATTTTCTTGATGAATTTCACTTCGTTGACAAAAAGAATTGGCATTTTAACGATCATTGTATGTTTCAAATTGACTTCATAACATATTTGAAAGAATGTTTTGAAGCATGAGATAAATAGAATGAGAACAAACAATGCGGCCTCCGGCTTTGGATGAACGACCCGAGTCTGGTGTCTCTCGTTGAATGGGCATGCCATCTCCTAGTGCAGCCCCAACAACTCGTCTCATCGAGAAGGAGAGGGAAACCCAACTCCTTCTTAAGACTCTACCAGAACTGTGACATGAATCGATAGTTTCTATCGGATACTATCGTCTAGGGTACACTATGAAGTCTTATTATCTCCTTCAGATAGAGTTCTCCCAACTTATTAACTTGGTTTGTGGATCTAATTGGTACAAAATGTGCTACTTTAGTGAGACGATCCAAAATCGCCCATATAATATCTTCTCCTTTCTGGTTTTGGGGTAATCCACTAACAAAGTCTATAACAATGTTATTACACTTCCATTTAAGGAACGAGAGTGGTTGTAACATCCTAGGGGGCTTTTAGTGTTCTACCTTCACCTATTGACAAGTTAAGCACTTGGAGAAGTTAATGGGTTTTGATACATCTTGTCACTGCTTGGATGCATTGTATTGTTAGTTAGATGGGTTTCATTGAGTATGGATTCCTTACTTTGTCCATTCTAAGGAACACAAATTCTATCTCCAAGTCTTAGGATATTTTCAACATCTAACCTGAAGTCAGTATACTTACCCTGTTTAACTCCTTCTATCAAGCTTATGAGCCACTTGTCTTGCCTTTGTTCATCCCTAATCTGATGCAAAAGATCTAGTTGGCAAGACATGTTGTGGAGGTAAGCCTGGTTCTCATCTAAGTTTATGCCCAAATTGAACTGTAACACCCCAAACCCCCAAGCTCTTATTTGGACTTAAACACTTGCGATCATGCCATGTCGTGAGTGGACATAAAATGAATAAAATAATAAATTAAAAAATTGATATTGGTTGAATTAGCGAGGAAAAAAATGAAACTTTAAAATAAATACCTAAGAGTGTGTTGAAATTGAAATAAATAATAGTTTTTATCAAATAAGATAAATGAATATATAAATTTTAGAATTCATAATACTTTAGGAAATAATAGTAATGATGATAATGAATGAATTAAAGTAATGTTTTTGTTAAATATTGATATAGGCTATAATTTGATAGAATAGTCAAGTATCAGTCGATGAAATTATTAATGAGTTAAAATCCAAGAATTTTTTTAAGACGGAAAAAATAAGGTTTTAAAGAAATGCGTGGAGAGTAATTAAATTAAAATTTTGGGTTATTAGGTTAAATTTATTAAACTAATTTAATATATACATGTATATGGATTTATATAATTAAATTTGATAGATGTCTAGAAAAATAAATAAATAAAATAAAATAAAATATATGTATATACATATGTAACTGATTTAGTGGGTGACAACGAGAATTTGGTTAATGGGCAGTGGAATGAGAAGGAGTGTTGAAGAAGAGAGCCGAAGGAGGGGAGGGTCTCGAATTATCCGGACAACAGAGGATTGAAGGAGAAGCTAACAGAGTGTCGATGTGGCATGATTAACTTGAAGAAGAAGAGAATGTCGTGTTCGAACGATGAGGTAGATGAACTGAAGAAGGTGACTACGGGGGTGTGTGTTACTGCTACTGATGCCGCTGCCCTGTCGCCGAACAGAGGAAGAAGAGGAGCTGGTTCGTGCGTGAGGGTGCTGGCCATGGACGAGGAAGAAGAAGCGCAAAGACCAACAACGTACTGATTTTGAGTGTGTGGCTGGTTTGGTCGTGGTGGTGCAGATTGGTGAGACGAAGAGAGGGAAGAAAGAAAAACAGAGCTGTAATGCTCCGTTGTTGCTACTGCATGCTGCTGCTGCACCGAAACGTTTTGGCAGAGCTATGATGCGGTGCTACTGGCCAGGAGTCACAAACAGAGGATGAGAAGGAGGTCAAAGGCTACTACGTTGGATCATTATGGCACGAGCAGAAGAAGGAAGAAAACCAACATTGCTGGTTTTGCCAGCCCTTGCTGCTGGACGTTAACGCTACTGGTCGTGGGAAGCTCCTGGTATGTGTGTGGTTGGTGTGTCGAGAAGAGACGGGAAGTGGAAACAGAGCATGGTGGGTTTCTTACTGCTGCTGGCCGTTGCAGCTGCTGTCGCTACTGCTGCTATGGGATGATGGAAAGATGTAGACGAAAAAGAGGACCGTGATGAATGAAGAAGTGGCTGCCATGAAACCAGAACAGAGGAACCATGGTCTGTTGTTCTGTGGTCCGTGAAGAAGAAGAAATGGAAACAGAGGAATGATGAACGAAAGAGATGAGAAAGAAGAAATGAAATCTGAAAATCTATTGTTTTGGTTTTGGGTTGTGCTCTGTTTGGACGACTAACAAGAACCAGAAGTGGAGGAAATTTGTGTCTTTCGGTTTTGCGGGTTTTGATAGTCGAGGAAGAAGCTGGAACAGAAGTGGAGGAATTGATTTTTTGGGACTGTTTTTGGATTTAGGTGTATTCTTGGCCGTGACTAGATTTTGGTGTATTCTTGGCCGTGATTTGGTAAAGAAGAAGGTGGGCTGCTGGAAACGAGGATGAAGATGAATAGAAATTGTTGAAAAATCTTAATTGGTAGAGTCTGTTATTTTGGTTTTGTGGTGTTCCTTGTTGGACCGTGGAAAAAAAAAGTGTGATTCTGTGCAATTAGCAAAAACAGAGGAAGGAAAATGATGTTTAAATGGTGGGTTCAACATGTAGTCGAAGCTTGGTGGTGTTGCTATTGGAATAAAGAAGATGGTGAATAGTATTGGTGCCAAATCCGAATTGATCTTGGTATATTAGCTGATGCATTCTAAAACGAAAACAAATCTTCGACGAAGGAATTCTCGCCGTTGGCGACATTCGCGCGAAGAAGACGACGTGAGGTACGAATTGCAACTTTTAATCTTAGATAGTATAAAAATTTATTTTATTTAATTATAAATGTAAATGAAAATTAACAAAAAAAATATTTTATTCAATTAGAATTTAAATAAAACAATTATGAAAATTAGTTTAGAATATTTCTTTAGTAATTAGAATTAAATAGATCTAATCTTAGATTAAATATAAATTATTGAACATGAGGATAATTTGATGTAATAAAATTAAACTAATTAATCATTTTAATTAGAATTGGGGAAATGGTTCTCCAACATATCAATAATTTTATTTAATATTAGAAGTTCACAATTCATTAAATTAAAGTAGTTGAAAACATGAAAAAAAAATAAACTTCTTGAATTAAGAATCTTTTACAAGAAAACTCTGATTTTATGATAAAGTTATTAAAACGATTAAGTTATTAAAACTCTGATTTTATAATAAAAGCTTGTAAGTAAATTATTAAAGTTGAAATTTCAAATTAAGAAAATTTAGAAGACTCGGAAACTATTTTAAATTAGAATATATAAACATTTAAAATTTTAGAATAACCCTAAATTAGTTCGAAGTAATGTTTGAACTCCATAATTATCTTAGAAATTTTTTAAGCTTAAGAGTAATTCTATTAAGTATTAAATTTCAGATTTATATATTTTAGCATATCGAGGATCTCGAAGGAAAGCAAAGAGCCCTGAGGATTGGCGAAATCAGGTGGGCGTGACTTCCTTGCTCATATGTATTATATAGATTTAAAATTCAAAGCATTTGGTTAAATAGTTATAGATTATTAGAATCCTGTTAGAAAATTGATTGAAATTGGCTAGTTTATTTGAATGATGTCTGTCGTGTGATGAATTATTTAATCCATACGTAATTAATTCATGGCCTGGTCTTGCATTTGGATTTACTCAAATAGGGCATACATGACTTGGAACTTATGCATCTAGATCTTATTGTTTCCTTATACACCTTATCATGTTAACTTGCATGCACGGTTTGAATTATTTTTCTTGTGTATTACGTGATGATTGGTATGTTGGAGATCGTTTGTAAAACTAAAATAAGACAATGGCTTATTAAGAATCCACGCACCAGTGCGATTGTTGAGCCTGAAGCAGATCGAGGTGACATCTCCTATATGTCACTGCTTGAGATTGTCGAGCTACAAGGCCGATCATAGGTATTTCCACCCGGAGCTGACTATGACAACTCGAAGTCTTTTGGAGACGGTACGAGTCACGATAAGTACTCTCTCTTAGGTTGTGATGTGATTGTCAATTGATTTTAGACGGTTATTGGAACCCTCTAAGATTTGATTGGATCACAGGGAATATTGAAAGGCATCTCAACCCTCTTTCAGTTTTAGACTTCAACCAAAACCAAATGAATGTTTGAAACACCTAATGTTTGAAAGTGCTTGTAATGTTTTGGATTGGGCCCATATAAGCCTGTGATGTGTAAGAACGATCCATTGAGCTTTCGAGCTCACTCCTACTTGATTTTTTAGGTACATCTTGACATAGTGGATGTTAACGTACATCAAAAGACTTACGGTTTCAATGGATACCTCATTGGGGAGGTCATCCCAGGATAGGTGATATTTGTCTAATTATTCTAGAATGATTTCTCTTGTATTCATTTGAATTTAAATTGAGTTAACTAGTTTTGTAAGCAATATTTTGTTTTTAACATTTTTGGTTTGATTTCAAATTTTAAAGTATTTCCATTGCACTATCTATGAATTGTGTTACTAAATCGGGTGAATGTATTGGGAAATTTTTTGATCTATTATTTGGTATAGAACGTCCTTATAGACATTTACTTGAGAACAAATGATTATGAACATAAGTTTAAAGAAAAAGATTTTTGACAGAATGAAAATTTCAAGTAGCATCTCGGTTTTCAACGGACGACGATCCACACGTGAGACATTGCGTGAACGGAGGTCTGGTTGAAAATTGGGGTGTTACAATTACTTTACAAGTGATTCACATTTGACTTTCTAATTCTTTTATCCCAAGTATGGTTGAATATTTGGAGTACTTAACTCACTTAGTGTAAATAATTAATCCTATAAGACAAAACAATTAGAGACAAAAGAAATCTTAACATTCTTTATTTATTGAATAAAGGAAAGACTGCATAACTCAAATAAAACTATTACAACGGAATATCAAACTTTGGGCAACATGCCCTTAAAATTAAATAGAAATATTCTAAGTAGAGATATTCTAAGTCTTGATCATGCATCTTCAAATCCAAACACTTACAATGATTAGGTGTTTCAAACACTTCTTGTTAAAAGTTGTAGATTACACTACAATGGTTTTAACCTTTGATATTTATATCAAAATACCTCCTTTGAGTGAAAAGACATTTCTATTATGCCAAAGTTTCATTGGACTTAGGGTCTCACCCATAATCAAAGTATTTTGGGACCTCACCCATATGAACTAATCATATGTAATTAACACCACAATAATCCCTGTGGATCATTGTGATAGTACATGTGTAACACCCCAACCGCCAAGACTTGATTGTTTAGGTAATGACAAGGTGGGCTGGGCCATGTTATATTTATAAGTGCACAAATTGCATCACATTCTATTTCAATTATCTCAAGTCTTATTATTTCATAATGAGCACACAACCCAAACAATTTAACTTTAATTTAATAAGACTATTACAAGGGGATAAAAGAAAATCTTTAATCTTTATTCATTCAACGAAGTAATAAACTAGTACATACTTGAATTTCAAATAACAAAAAAGTACATAACTAAAATTAAAAACTAAAGTTAGCAAAACTCTTAATTTAAATAATCCAAATTTTGGCAACAAGTCCTTACATATTAACTTTCAAAATTTAAAACCCTATCTAATTTTCAGTAGTTTTCAAGATTCAATTTCCTGCAAAATAAGAGGGGAAGGGGTGAGCACATAGCCTACTAGATTATTCCATAAACAACTAAGTTACTAATTCAAATTAAAAGTACATTAAAATTCAAATACTTGAAAACAATTAGGCGATTCAAACAATATCTTTGGTTATTGTTGACATTAAGACTGAAAGGGGTTCTAATCCGTTGACGTTCTTATCAAAATACTCCACTCTTGGATGGAAAGACAATTCATCTTGTCATATTCCATTGGAATAAGGATCTCATGTCCACACATTGGTGTTATACCCATCCACACATAGTGATGAGGCCCACGTACACCTAATATATGTAAAGAACACTATAGCATCACTTGGATTACTATGATAGTACATGGTTCATAAACTTCAAAGTCTTAAACTTAATTATCACATATTCATGAATCCAAAATCAGAATAGTAAAATTAAGAATAAAACATTCAAAAAGCATGAAAATAATACATAACATGCTTTCACAATTCAAATTAAACCTAAGCATGAAAATTAGGCATAACATGGTGTCATGAATACTTAAAACATGCATACGTGATAATCGAAATATAAATTATGATCAAACATGTAGGAAATTGAAAATATACACATTAAACTAAAAATAAAAGATGCATGAACATGCTAAAAACTCAAACTAGTAAAGTATCAGTGTAGGAAATCTCATCCACCTTATGAACTTTTTTCTATAAATTTTAGAAGTGGTTCCTTTCTTTAACACTTTTAGCACTTCAAAGATAACTCAAAAACACTCAATCAAACATCAAACACTTAAAGAATACTTCAAGATCACTCAAGAACAAAAGGGTTGCCAAGAAGAAGGCTAGGACAAGCTAAGAGAAAAGTGTCAACTCTTTGCTTTGGGATGTGAAGAATGAGAGCACTAAGGGGGGTTTATATAGATTTTTAAGAATAAGGGGGATTGGTTTAGCATGTGCTCACAAAACAACTTTCCTTCACATACTACAGGGCAGTTTTGCATGGTTTGGGCAAGTGTATCTTTCCAACAATCCTAGGTGAGCACGGTTTGGCAAGTGTGCAAGATATGGTTTCTATTTCATGTATGTGCACAAGATATGATTCTCATTTGGTTTCCTAATTATGTGTGAGCACAAAAAGGATTTGCAATACTTAGAAATCTTTGTTTGGACATTAATCTAGGTATGATATTATGAACAAGCCAACTTTCCAATATATTTTGGTAAATGATTCCTTTTCTTGTGCACACAAAATTAACAAGATTTGGCAACCTGTTATTCTGAATTAGAAACTTCTTATCTTGTTCCTTGGGTATTTAGAAACATTCTTTTAGCAACTTCTATTCTTTAATTAGAAACTTCTAATCTTGTTCCTTAGGTATTTAGAAACATTTTTCAACAACTTCTATTTTTAAATTAGAAACTTCTAATCTTGTTCCTTAGGTATTTAAAAAAATTTTCAGCAACTTCTATTCTTGAATTAGAAGCTTATAATCTTAGTCTTAAGGTGTTTAAAAACGTTTTTGGGTCCACATGAATTTAAAATAAATTCATATCTCTCATTTGGCCAAGAGTTTGGGCCCTTATCACACACTTTTGGGTTAACATAAATTTAATAAAAATTCATAACTTTCAATTGGATAAGTTTTTTTCCATTTTCTTTTCTAATTTGATTCCCTTAAGGAACACCACGTGGATTCTTTATACAACAACAATCATATGAACTCAGCGCATACGTAGCATCTAACCAAATAAGAAATATGTGAACTCTTCATTACAATTAAAATGAATGAATGAAGAATTGTCATAGCATGCTTAGAAATGCATCAAATAATAATTCGTCATTTCATTAACACACAACCCAATCAAGTCAAAACATTTTCATTAATATAATGCAATTTATTCTAATTACCAAACACAATGCTTTGAATTTAAATTCGCATAATACGGGTGAGAAAGGAAATCATGCCCACCTGAACATTTGGACGTTCCTCTACCTCTTCGTCGTTAGCGATCATCCTAGAAAATTTATGTTCAAAAGTAATTGTATTATGATGTCTTCTTAACCAATATTTCCTAATAATTTTCCTATTAATAATTTTCTCGATTAATTGAAAAAATTTTGGAGATCTCTTCGTATCGTTATTAAATTGAGTGTTTTTTAATTTCTTAGTTTTTTGTTATAATTAAATCATTCACAAAATGATTACAAACAAAATAAGACTTCTATTTTTCAAATCTTTAGTCTTGTTTGTAGTTGAGATTTCTAATCTTTTCCTATTGGCAGAGTTTTGCTAAGATTATTTTCGAGTGTTAATTCAAATAATTATCATTCATTTAATTTCCTGAATTAAATACTTAACTACTTAAATAAATAAATACTTAAATAAATGATCTTAATTTAAATACTTAAATAAATAAGTAGACATCCGTTAATTAATTTTGTTCTTTAAACCTTAATATTTTGTTATTATAAGATGGGTAGGTTCATCAAAACTTTATTGTTCTAATCAATTAATATTAGTTTATTTATATCGTACTAGATTCTAATTCATGTTATATTGGTAGACTACACTATAATTCCGTTATTAACTAAACGTGTTGTAATAACATTAATCAAAATTTTCATAACTTTCTTACCTCTCTATTTCAGTCAACCACGAGCTGATGAAGGACTTCACTGCCTGATTTTTGGGTCCTCTCTTCCCTATCTTTCACATCCTTAAACCAAAAATCTGGTTGCTCTTCTCCGTCAATTATGCAACGCCCCCCTTAAAGATCTGAATTGGAATCTCGGCCTCCTCTTCCTATTTATTCCACTGATCAATATGCCAACACAGAAATTTCAACTTCAAACAGCAACCGGGACTGTGCTGCGATTTGGACCAGGAATTCTTCCCTCGATTTCGTTCTAGCTCCACCGGGGTTTATCGCAAATCTTCAATTACCAGCTCATACTAGATTCGTGCTTCACTTAATAGAAATCCCAGAAATTCAACTCGGAATGTCCCTCTTCACGTCCCCTATTTTCCCACACTCAATCATACTCTCCGATTTTTTCTTCCTCTGCGATTTAATCATGCTCTGCTCAACGGGAAGCCAGCTACTTCCATCTTTTGGTCCTACTACACACTCAGTTGAGTTCCTTCATCACTGCCATTCCCCTGTTCTTGATCACAGTAGCCGAACCCAAATGTCCAGAATCTCCAATGCTCACGTTCAGCTACCCACTGCCGTTCATGCTCTGTTTTAGTTCCAACCCAGAATTTCCGGTGTAAATTCTAGTTTCCTCAATTTAATCAGCATGGTCTGGCACGCTCCACCCTAACTTTCGTCTACTGCCATTCTTCAATTATCCTCTTCGATGTGCTCGGTTTCAGTTTGGATGCCGAACCTCTACAACTCATCCCCTTCTTATAGCCAACGCAGATCCTTCCTCACGTCTCCCGTTCACCGCCAAACACATTCCAAGATTTTTCCAGACTTCTCTCCTCACCGCCTGTCTTCACTAACCCATAATTTTTTGGTATCGCGTTACCTTTTCTCCCGCTCTGCTCAACCGAAACTTGAATTTCGGTTTAATAATTTTTTTTTTTTCAATTCATTATTGCCTATTTATTTATCTATTTTTATTTATTTAATTTATTAATTTATCATTTTATAATTAATGAATTTCTAATTTAAACTTTTTATCCCTTGACATAAATTATATAATTTTAAAAAATTGTTTATTATTCTTAACATACATATATTACAAAATTCGGGGTTGTTATAGTGCTCACATAGGGAATCTTTCCATCTTTTTTGTGTGGATATTTTGGCACGTGGGACCACTAGGGTTTCCTCTCTTGTGTGCACAAACCCATGGCTTAGGCAAGTGTTTTTTTAGGGTTTCCTTTTTATGTGTGAACACAATCTTGTCTTGGGTAACTTTCCACTTTTCCCTAATTTCTTTCTTTTGTGCGTCAACAATGGGCAAGGAAACATTCCTATTTTCTTTTGTTGTGCGTCAAGCACTTGTGTGCATGGGTTAATGTGGGAAACTTCTATTTTGGAACAAATCTCCCTTTTGGCATCAAGGGTAAGATTCTTTCCCATTTCCATTCCTTCCTCTTGTGTGTGCATGATTTGGTGAGCACAAAATCAACAACTATTAATATTGGAAACTCTTATTCCTTCTCTATGACATCAAGATTGAGCATGGAATTCTTTTTATATTGGGTTCCCCATCTTTGGGTGTCAAGATAGCATGGTTTATGAGCAAGGAATCTTTATAATTTCCTCCTTCTCTTGTGCGTCAAGTCTATTGTGCATATGAATTAAGGAAACTTTGATTTTTGGCTTTCCCTTGTGTGTAAAGTTTTTAAAGTGCTAACAACACTTAAGAACTTCTATTTTTAGATTTTGGTGAGTAAGGTAACTTTCTATTTTGGCTGTTTCCCTTTGTGCTGTGCACATGATCAGCAAGATTTGGGCAACAACGCTTGGTTGTTTTCAGTCCACAGTAGCTTCCACTTTATCTAGATCTACAAAGATGTCTTTTATTGATACTACATTGCCAAGGAACTTGACAGTCTTCATCTAGAATTCACCCTTGTTGAACTTGGCATATAACTAGTTTCTTCTAAGGATCACCAACACAAGTCTTAAGTGCTCTTAGTGTTCAGCTTTCGACTTATAGTAGATTAGGATATCATTTGCCAATACCACTACAAATTGGTAGAGGTATTGTTTAAACACCTAGTTTATCAAATCTGTTAACGCTGCTAGGGCATTGGACAAGTCCAACAACATTACAGTGAACTCAAAGTGTCTATATCGTGCCCTTGGTAGGGGGGTATTTGCTCTTCATAGTTGCTTAGTTCAGTTTTTGATAGTCAACAAATAGTCTCATGAACCCATCTTTCTTCTTCAAAAATAGCACCGGAGCTCCCCATGGTAATTCTTTGGCCTGATGAATCCATTCCCTCGTAGCTTGTTTAGCTGAGTCTTTAACTCAATTAGCTCTACCGGTGTCATTCGGTAGGGAGGTATAGCTACGAAGTTGGTTCCAGGGTGAAGTTTAATATTGAACTCTACTTCTCTAGCAAGTAGAAGTCCAAGTAAGTCATTTGGGAATACATCTTCATATTCCCTAACCATTCCTAAGTCCTGGATTCTTCGTACTACAAGGTCCTCCTTAGAAAGTTCCTCAAACTCATCTTTCTGCCACAAGTAGTTCAACATAACTATCATCAGGTTTGTAGGTAATCGTTATATGTCACCATTGATTCTATAGGTTTTCCCCAAAGGTAGTGTTATGGTTACTCACCTCTTAAGACAATCTATATATGCCTGAAACTGGTTTAGTTAGTCCATCCCATAGATTACATCATATCTGTCAAATGAAAGTACACAGAGGTCGTCTGAGACCAGTTTATTTCCAAACCTAAGGTCACAACTACCCATTCTGTTTGAGGTAACGATTGTCCCTAAAGCATTGAGATGCTTATTCAATTATGAAAACCATATGTCAACTGCCATATGATTCGACTTTCCATCAAAGGTACTCGGATGCAGCTTTTGGAACTCAATTAGTAAGTTCCTCAGTTTTTTTATTCTCAATGAAAACTTAATTTTTACTACCAGACCATTTAGTAACGGGCCTTGATGAGCCTAAGGCTAGGGCTGTACTGGAAGCGGATTTTGTTCATGAGATAGAACCCTCATGACTTGTTCTACCACCTATCAGGTAATCTCTGCAACATCTTTGGCGATACAAGTGTTCCAACATGAGTTGCCATTGCCACTGGTGCCCTCTTATCCCTTTGACCAGCCTCATAAGTGTATTCAGCCCTTGTCACGTTTCCTTGGGTTCTTGTTATTATCTTTAAGTCAAAAACCATTTTATATCCAATTAGGTACCATAACAGAGAAATTCCAATATCTTAATCTCATTTCTAATTTCGGTGTAAACCCATCTTTCCTTATCGTTGGATACAAAATATTTTTCTAGACTTGAGATAATAGTTATCCTGCACTTATTCGTTTGTCGTGTCTGTTTCCTCAAGTTTTCGTTTTGTTCATAATATCATGACTCTAGATTCATGTCTTTAAGTTCTCATTTTGTTTTGTGGCCTATCAGTTCATGTTTCTAAGTTTTATACGAGGGTTTCAAGGCCCTCTAATGTTGTGGGGTACAAGATTTTTGGTTTCAAAATTAAATACATGTGATATACATATAAAATTCAAAGATAGCATGCATTTAAACATTTAAGCAATCATAAAATCAGACGAATTCACGTTAGCATAGAAAAATTTTGAGTTTCAATTTGTGCCTTTGAGTTTGAGTGTCCCATACCACCCTTGCCCATAGACACAAACTTCCACTCAGAGATTTTACTACACCCAATCAATTTCGCAGATGTATAGAAAACTAAGGTTTTCGAAGCCCCACTCTGTACATGATCATTCCATACCAGCCATTCATACGAAAACAAACCCTTCCAAATTCATCAATCAATTACCAAACATGGTCCGTTATTGTAATACCCTAAAAAATTTGTATGAAATGATTCCTGTCAATTATATGTCCAATTAATTCAGTAGAAGTCCATTTGCTCAAAAAGTCTTAGTTAAATGAGGAATGAAATGTAACAAAGAAAAAATTATGAAAATTGAGGTGCAACATTATTGAGGCCTAAATGATAAATGAAATTAATTCATTAGAAGGTCATTTTTCAATATGGGTGTCATAAGAAGGGAATTAAAAAGTTGCTCAAAAGCGTGGTTTCATGTGAGAGAAAATACAAAATAGAAAGATTCACACACATAGTGGCGCCTCCCACAAGAATAAAGAAGGAATGGAAAGTAGAAACATTTACATGAACCTTCATAAAGCATAGTGGAGAAGAATGAAGAGAGATGTGGCTATGCATGTCTCTAAATGCTTAACATGTCAACAAGTGAAGGCAGTACACTGAAAATCCTCTAGAATGCTACAACCACTCTCTATCACTAAATGGAAGGGGGACAACATTGCCATGAACTTTGTCAGTGGGTTACCCAAGAACCAGAAAGGAGAAGACATTGCATGGATAATTATAGATTATTTCACTAAAAAGGCTCATTTCTTGCCATATACATCCACAAACCAAGTTAGTAAGTTGGGAGAACTCTATGTGGAAGAGATAGTAACACTTCATGGTGGGCCCAAGACAGTAGCATCTGACTGAGACTCTCGATTCACTTCACAATGAGTTGGGCACCAAACTCACCATGAGTACTACTTTTCACCCTAGACTGATGGACAAGCTGAGAAAACTATATAGACGTTAGAAAACAAGTTGAAGTCTTGCATTCTAGACTTTAAGGGAAATTGGAGTGAGTACATACACCTTGTAGAATTTGCTTATAACAATAATTATCACGCTAGTATATAGATGGCCCCATATGAAGCTCTTTATGGGAGGCCCTGCAGGTCACCAACCTATTGGGGTGAACTTAAAGATCATTTACTTACTAGGCCAGACTTGGTGGAAGAGATGAATAACCAAGTGAAACGGATACAAAAATGATTAGCCATAGCACAGAGTCGGCAAAAGAGTTATGCAGATAGGAGGAGGAGACTCTTAGAATTTCAAATAGGAGACAAGTTATTCTTGAGGATAAGTCCTTAGAAAGGGATTAAGTGGTTTGGATACAATGGGAAGCTAATGCTCAGATTCGTCAGTCCATTTGAGATACTTAAAAGAATCAAAGAATTCACTTATGAGTTACCCCTACTAAACCAAATGACCTCAGCACACAACATGTTCCACGTATCGATGCTAAGAAAGTATGAGCCTGATCCCTTGCACATAATCTACTAGAAAAATGTAAATATCCAAGATGACACTACTTATAAAGAAGCGGCAGTGAGGACCCTTGATCACAAGGTACAAAACTTGAGAACGAAAGATATTCTGATAGCTAAAGTCCTCTGGAAGCATCATGGAGTTGAGGAAGCCACTTGGGAGGTGGAAAGTGAAATGAAGGCGAAGTATCCATACCTTTTTAGCATAAATTCCTGATGAAATGACACTTGAATAAATGTGTACAAATTTCAAGGACGGAATTCCTTTTAAGGAGGGTAAGTTGTAATACCCTAAAAAATTTGTATGAAATGATTCCCTTTAATTATATGTCCAACTAAATCAGTCGAAGTCCATTTGCTCTAAAAGACTCAGTGAAATGAGGAATGAAATGAAACAAAGATAAATTTATGAAAATTGAGGTGCAACATTATTGAGGTCGTGAGCACACAAGAAAACAAAATAGAAAGTTTCCAATATTAGAAGGTTGCCCATGAGCACACAAGAAAACCAAGAATGGAAGTTTCAAATATTAGAAGGTCACCTATGAGCACACCAAAGAAACCAATGTAATAATCCCACATCGGCTGGATTTCAGAGTTGAGACTGGTCTATGAGTGCATATGCAAGTGTTCACTAGTGCCGAGGTGTAATACCCCAAAATTTTGTCAAATAATTAAAGATAAATAAGTTTGAGAAAAATAAATAAAATAAGTTGAACAAATTAATTTCAAAGATTTTAAGAAATTTTGGGTGCAAATGGTGGGTTGGCACATGAAAATAAAATAAATTAGAGATATAGTGAAAATTAAACAAATAAAACCTTAATTTGATAATTAAATGAAAAATTAAGGTTTAGTAAAATAAATAAACAAAAATAAAGTATAAATACACATATAGGTTAATATGAGTATGAATAAAGTGTATATTAGCACAAAAAAGTGTGAATACTACATATTATGGGGATATGTACATAGAAAAAATGCATATAATTAAATAA
>JAJIYU010012057.1:0-14919 GCA_030144865.1 Tinospora cordifolia | reverse complement strand
AATGCATGAAAGTGTTTGAATTTGGATGTGCTATTGATTTGAAATAGTAACTTAGTTGTTTAATGAATGATCCACTGGGCTATGTGCTCACCCCTTCCTTTTATTTTTCAAAAAATTGACTTGAATCATGAAGGCCATGGATATTTAACTAATTTCTAAGTTTTGAAAGTTCTATTGTAAGGGCATGTTGCCCAAATTTTGAATTTAAAACTTCCGCTAAAATTTATTTAAGTTTTGAGAGTTATGTACTCAAGTTTTGATTTAAGAATGTAACTTTTTTTATTTTATTTAAATAAATAAAGAGTTTAAAGTATCCATTTATCTAATTATATAGCCTTATTGAATTGAAATTTAATACATTGTGATGTATCCACGAATGTTTTTAATAAGTGTTTAAATAAAGAAATTGAGATGCAAGTTGTGCACTTGTAAATGTAACATTAGACCTAACCGACCTTGTGGTTGAGCTTAAACCTGTCTTTTCGGGGTTGGGGTATAACAAAGGTGGTATCAAAGCCAGGCTTTAGGTGCCTTGGGCTAGAATTAGAAAGTCAATCAGTGGCTATTTGACTTGAATTAGAAACTCAAATTAGGGTTTTGCTTTGAATTGAATCGAATCTTGAATGCCTTGGGCTAGAACTAGAAACTCAAATTAGGATTTCATTTGGAAATTGAATTGAATCTTGAATGCTCTACCTTTTTTTTTTTAATTGAAAAATGTTTTAGAGAGTGTTTTAAAAAAGGAAGTATACGTTTTTGAAATGTTTTGTTTGGATACAAAGACTACAAGTTGAGCTGATAGTGGGTAAGCCTTGTCCCGAGTAAAGCTAAACATTGAAAGGGAGGTAGGTTATCCCGCCCTAGAAACCATGGTTACTAAGCAGACTTTCATCTTGCTGCCCGATCTGGAGGTTGTCCCACTAGCTTATAAGACTGGTCTTAGTTGAAAAACACCATTACTTTCTATAAAAGAAAATTAGAAGGTGAAAAATTAGGCAAGAAACTATTTAGAAGTCAAAAAAGATGTCAAAGGTGGTGTCTTAACTAGACAGAGGTTGTGAGTCAACCAGTTTGAAACCATGGGTCTTGGGGATTGACCTTAAGTAGAGACATGGGTGTAGCCATGGATGGCACAGTGGATCAAAAGCATAAATCTCTAGGACATAGGTTAGCGATTGAAACTTGTTTAAAAATAGAAAATTGTTTGATCAGGACATGGGACTGGGAAGCTTTTGTATCTTTCGATTTCTATGTAGTATGAGATGCATAGGAATTAAGGGATATGGAGGAAGTCTGGACTCGGAGAATGATGGACTATGTGTGGTGAATGATCGGTAACTCTGGCAGAATGGGTTTCTCTATGCTTGCTGGTATGGGACGGTGGAGTATAGTGGGCTCAGGAACCTTAGTTATGGAGCAATTTGCAAAATTGTTTGGGTGCGGCTCTATTCTAGGCGGAAGCCTAAGTGGTATGGGACACTTAAACCTGAAAGCTTAGGTGGAAGCTTGGAACCTTACCGTGCTAGCTTGATTGTATGATTGTGCGATATGCATGTTTTACTGTTTATTTGCTTTGAGACCAAATCCTGTAACCATGCATGAAAAGAACCTAGAAGAAAAATTTTTAGGCCACTGAATAGATCGAGAACCTAGAAGCAAAATCTAGAGTCATGGTAGTACGAATGGTTGCTGAAACAAACATTGATGTCGAAAATATGAGCCGAGAAGATTTCAAAGAGGTCTTCCATGAAAAGTTCTTTCCAGAGATGACACTGTGGAAGCTACCAAAGGACTTTGTCAGGTTGAATCAAAAGGTTTTGACTGTAGTTGAGTACGAGAGATAATTTACTGAATTGGATAAGTTCTCTTGGGAGCTGATCTAAGAAGACAGAATGAAAACTAATTGGTTTGCTCGGGGTCTCAAGATTGAGATTCGAAAAGTGATTATGACTCTAAGCTTAAAAACATATAGGAATCCTAGAGCATGAACTCAACCCAGAACAGAGGTTGAGAGGAAAGAACAAGAGGCCTAGTAATAAAATAGAGAACCTAGAGGCCAAGAAATAGAATAAGAGTGGTGGAAAAGCACCACAGACCTATAAATAAGGATAAAATAAAGATGAACTAAAAGAGCAGGTGAGGAAGTAGGGACTGTGCTATGTGTGCAGGTAGAAGGGCCATGTAGCAAGAAACTGCTCGACTACACTCGCCAAAGCTCCTCAGCCACAAAATTTCAGGGAAGAGGTCAGATTTATCTTTCTCAAGACAGACAGCAACAACAAAATGCCAACCAGGGACAGAATCAGGGTCGTGGGTAGAACCAGGCCAAAATGGTTGCTATTGAGGCTCAAGAAGATCAAGACCTACCCTAGAAACCGTAGTATAAAAAAAGGATTAGGAGAACTTGATTAACCCTTTATTTAAAATTGCTATATGGTAGCATTTATGGGTTTTAAGCTTTGATAAGGTTTTGTACCTATTCTTTTCAATAAATGAAATTTATTCCCTTAAGAATCCCTATTGTTACATTTTGAAGGTTCAAAATAGAAAGTCTGTCAATAGAAAGTGTTAGTAATAACCTGAGGCCTGCCATGTGGTCGAGTCCATTGAGATGGAGGTAGGGTATGACAAAGAAACTTTGACCTTCAAATAGATTGAGAACTTCAGGCTGGGTATGACCATAAATAAAAAACGAGCCTATCTCTATAACATGTCTTGCCGACCGAATCTTTTGCAATCAGATCGGGGGTGAGCAAAGGCAAAATGAATGGCTGACAAGCCTAATAGAAGAAATTGAATAAGATAAGCATACTGACCTTAGGTTAGATGCTGAGGATACCCTAAGACTTAGGGAGAAAACACTATATGAGTACTAAGCTCACCATGAGTATAGCATTTCACCCTCACACCGTTGGTCAATCTTAGAGAGTTATCCAGATTTTAGAGGATATGTTGAGGTCTTGTATTTTAGACTTCAAGGGGAATTGGAGCAAGTACTTACACTTAGTAGAGTTTGCCTATAACAATAGTTATCAGGCAAGTATTAAGATGGCTCCATTCGAGGCTCTATATGGAAGGCCCTGCAGATCACCTACCTATTGGGCTGAACTTGAAGATCGTGTATTAACCAGACCAGATTTGGTGGAAGAAATGAATAACCAAGTCAAGTTAATATAGAAGAGGCTGACTATAGTACAAAGTTGTCAAAAGAGCTATGCTGACAAGAGGTTACCACTAGAGTTTCAAGTTGGGGACAAAGTATTTTTGAGAATTAGTCCTCGAAAGGGCATCAAGAGGTTCAGATTCAAGGGAAAGTTATCTCTGAGGTTTGTTGGACCCTTTGAAATACTTAGAAGAATCGGGGAATGTGCTTATGAGTTGGACCTACCAAGCCGAATGACTTTAGCTCATAATGTATTCTACGTATCCATGTTGAGAAAGTATGAACTTGACCCTTCTCACATCATCCGCTGGGAAAAAGTGAATATTCAAGATGATGCTATTTACGAGAAAACAACGGTCAGAATCCTCGACCATAAAGTATAGAGTTTGTGAACAAAGGATATCGTGTTTGTGAAGGTACTGTGGAAACATCACAGGATGGAAGAAGCTACCTAGGAACTCTAAAGCGAGATAAAGACAAAGTATCCACACCCGTTCACTAAAAATCCTTAGTTATGTCCAAATTTCAAGGGCAAAATTTTTCGAAGGAGGTAGGTTGTGAGACCCTAAATTCTTTGTACTCAATTAAATGAAATTTATCATTTATTCAATGAAATTTGGGTGCAAAATGAATGAGGTTCATTTCAGGGCTAAATTTGGGAAGTTCTAAAACTCTCATTTAGTGCCACTTAGGGACCCAAAATAACTTGAAATGAAGTAAGATGACATGAACCAACTAAGGGGACAACATATCAAAAAATTAGAACAATTGGTCAAGGTTAGGGTTTTCATTTGCCAAACGACCTTCAAGGGGTCTAAATTAGAAAAAATTGTCATTTAGGGTACTTCGGGAGATCAAAATGACCTAAAACAAAATGGAATGGAATGAACTAACAAATTGAATGAAATATCCAAAAATCAGAACAATTGGTCAAGATTTGAATTTTTATTTGCCTAGTGACCTCAGTAAGTCTTAAATAAGGAAAGTTTTTGAAGGAAAATCACCTAGGGCCAAACCATATCTTAAAATGTGCATTAAGTTCATGTAATTTCAAAACTATAGGATATAAATCATTATTTCATGTAAATAAGGAGATATTAATTTTTATTTGATTTTTGTAAACTCATGAAGTCATTGCCATCCCCACTTGATTGTGTACACCCACACCCACTTAAGCCAAAATGGCCCAACCACATACGTGTGTGTGTGCACACATGTGAGTTACCTTATTTAGATAGTTTCTTGGAACCAAGATGAACATCTTTGACTATTATATGGTGTCCCCTCAAATTTGATATTGTACATCCATACTTGATGTCTAAGAAATAAGAAAATGGGAAAGTATTCCTTGTGTGTTTATGTGATAAGCAAGCAAGGAAACCAAAAAGAAAAGTTGCCATGAGCACATAGGGGATGTCCCATTAATATGATTTAAACCTCTTTTGTGTTCACACATAGTTAGGAAACAAGATTATACTCATATCTTTTAAATTAGAAAGCCATAGTTGGCCTACTTGCCAACCATGAGCACACTTGCCTCTTTATGCAAACCATCCCCTTTATGTATAGAAACTTACCCAAATTTTTGTGAGCTACCCAAGCTGTCCAAGGCTACCCTAAGACGTCCCATATGCTCTCATGAACATCTATATAAACCCTCCTTGCTCACTTTCATCTCATCCCAAAGTAAAGAATTGACACTTCCCTCTTTGTTTATTCTTTCCCTTTTCTTCGCGCCTCTTCTCACCCTCTTTTCTCTATTTTGTGAGAAGTTCTTATTTTAGTGTTTTAGAGAGTTATAGAAGTAGTGTTGTTTGTAGTTTAAAGTTCTGAAAGTGGTTGATAAGGCAAACCTCTGCCGGAGTCAACAAAAAGTCAAATTAAGGTGGAAGAGGTTTTTTAAACTTCTACTTTGCTATTTTAAATTTCTAGCATGTTCATGCTTGTTTAAATTCTAATTTTCAGCATGTCTTATTTTAGTTTTAGCATGTTTAATCATATTTTAATTTTAGTTAGCATGTTTTTATGTTTTAATCACTCATGAGAGTATGCCATGCTTAGAATTCATGTTTAGGATTTAATTCAATGTTTCAAGCATGCAATGTAATGTTTTCATGCTTTCTTGGTTGTTTAAAATTCTGATATTTATATTTTGAATTTCTTTTATGATTATATGATTCTTAAATATAAGAAATTGTAGATAAGAACCACGTACTGTTATAGTGAACTGTATGGGTGCTATGGGTGTTCTTAATACATTTTTGGAGTGTATGGTTGCGAGGCGCAACTAAGGGATACTTGGTATTTGGCATCCAATGGAAAGTGACAAAGAAATGTCTTTCCACCTTAAAAAAGGGGTATCTAAATTAAGAACATCAAGGGATAGAACCCCTTTTAGTCTTAACGTCAACTACAACCAAAAAGTTGTTTGAATCACTTAATGTATGAAAGTGTTTGAATTTGGATGTGTTATTGATTTGAAATAGTAACTTAGTTGTTTAATGAATAATCCACTGAGCTATGTGCTCACCCCTTCCTTTTATTTTTCAAGAAATTGACTTGAATCATGAAGGCCATGGATATTAGATTATTTCTAAGTTTTGAAAGTTCTATTTTAAAGGCATGTTGTCCAAATTTTGAATTTAAGACTTCTGCTGAAATTTATTTAAGTTTTGAGAGTTATGATGTAACACCCCAATTTTTCGACCGGACCTCTGTTGACGTGTTGTCTCACGTGTGGATCGTCGCCCGATGATAAATTGGAATGCTACTTAGTTCTTTCTGAGTTTCACAAATTTAACTAATTTTCAAAATAAAATTGAATCAGAAATACAAGTAAAAACATGCAGCGGAATAAATTTCGATCAAAAGCTTCGTTGAACCTTAGTATTATAGTTAAAAGAGTTTTTATTTGTACATTGACAAAAGATTTGGTTACATATCATTAGCAAAACAAAAGGACGCAACATCACACTGACTAAGCCTACATATTATAGCAAAAAGAAAAAGTACTACCCAGTTACATCGAAAACAAAACAAAACTAGTGGAAATGACGTCCGATCAAACCTTGTCTCAGTGGGTACCTATAAAATAGATATTGGGTGAGCTCGAAAGCCTAGTGGATCATCTCTACACACCACAAGCATTATACAAACCAAAATCCAAAACATTCAGACACTTGCACACATTATGCGTTTCAAACAATTATTTGTTTCAGTTGTAGTCTACGACTGGAAAAGGGTTGAGATGCCTCTCGGTATCCCCTGTGATCTCGTCTAATCATAGAGAGTCTCGAGAAACTATCTAAAATCAGTCAAGTCTTTAGTGTCACAGCCTAAGAGAGGGTACTTTCTACAGCCTCGTACTAACTCTCAAAGACTACTAGCTGAATTCAACAACTATGATTGGGAATACCTACGATTCGCCTTATGGCATGTTGGTCTCAAACGGTGACATATAAGAGATATCACCTCGACTCTCCTCGGGCTCGTCGATCGCACCGGTACGTGGTTTCTTAATGATCCTCTAATCTTATTTTAGTTTGTGACAGTAAAACATTTAATCTAGCACATACAATACATTTATCATGAAATATGAAGCTTCAATTTAAAGGAAATAAATGAAGAAATCATTAGCAATGCACATAAAGAAATTTAAATAACAGACCATTCATGCATAGCATCCACAAAACTGAGTTCAAGTCATTTCATAATATAAATTCATTCAGACTACCAGATCAATGTTTTGAATTTTAAACTTGCATAATACAAATGAGAGAGAGAATCACGCCTACCTGAATTCTTGGGCGATTTCCTACCCCTTTGTCGCTAACGATCGTCCTAGAGATTTTTATTTGCAAAATAATTGTAGCGTAACAGTTTCTCAATCAATATTCCTATTAATTTTCCTACTAATAATTTTCATGAGGAATTAGACAAATTTTGGGAATCCTTTTGTATCATTATTAAATTAAATATTCTTTAATTTCTCCTTCTTTTTATTATAGTCAAATTATTCACAAAATAATTACGAACAAAATAAGACTTTTGTTCGTCAAACCTTTAGTCTTATTAGGAGTTGATGATCTTTCATTTCCCATTATTTTTTGAATTTTCTACTAAAATTATTTTTAGCACCAATTTAAGTGATTATTTATTTGTTTTCCTATTTGAGTGATTTTATATTGTATAATTCACTTCTAATTCTTTTTAATTCCTTGATTTAAACTTTGGATTATTGGAGATGCATTCATTAATTTATTTATTTTTGTTTATTTTTCAATCCTAGCATTTTATAATTCCTAATTCTAAGTAATGTTTATTAATGTATATGAATTCCTTATATTATATGGTGGTATTATTTAATTTACATTTATAATCCCTTATACTTAGATTACTAACTAATCATGTTTAAATTGAATTATCTAAATTCATTAAATCACTTACCTCTTAATTTGATCAACCACCAATTTAAGAAGAAGCTGCCACCACCGGACCGTGTTCTATTCTTCTCTGTCCAGCAAGGTTCCAGCTGCAAATCGCACTCTTCTCCTCCTGCAATCTTGTAACTACCGAATTTCAATCGCTCCTAACTGTCCGGGGCATCAGTTCAGTCAAATTTAGCATTATCTCCATTTCCTGAATTCACCATTCTCAACCATTTCATTACTCTACCATCGGAGACTCAACTGGAATCAAAATTTGATCTAACAACCAATTCACCATGAATCGGAACCAGAAAATTGTTCTGTTTCTTCGTGATTCATCTCCAGATGGCATGCATTATGATCTAGAGGAATAAGCTCAATTTCAGAATTCCACTTACCTCCTCTGTTCTTCTTCTCCATGGAACTGCTATTCAGCTCTGTTCCACCGGAATCATAGCCTACTACGTTCGTTTAGCTGCTCCGACCTCTGTTCTCTCCTCTATTTTTAGTTGCAGTAACAGAGCTTCACTCCTCCAATGCCAAAGCTTGTCGGTCTCCCCTGTTTTTGGTTGCAGCAGCCCAGCCTCTTGCTTCCAACACCAACGCTCCCCGCCAGTCGTGGTCTCTCCCAAAATCCAACTCCAACAAGTCGTCTTCAGCTCCTCTGCTGCTATTTCGATGCTCTGTTTCGATCTTCCAACCTAGAATTCTGCTATCTGCTTACTGCTTTCAGTCCGCCACTGCGCTGTCCGTCATTTCCCCTTCTTCCAGTCGTCTTCTTCTTCTTCCTCTTTAATCGTTGCAGCAGCGTTCCTCTTCTTCTTCAATGTTGCAACTGCTTCTTCTTCTTCTTCACTCTCTGCAATCCCTCTCGTGGCCAACGACCAGTAGCAATGACTTCATTTTTTTTCCAGCACTCTTCATGCTGCCCAGCACCCCTATTTATAGACGTGGTGAGTTTTGTCGAAGCCATTGATTCATCGCCCGAACATTGTCCACCGATAATCTTCGAAGGACCCGAAGTTTCCTGTTCCTCCCCGAATTTTCTTGACCGCCAAAACAGACCACCGTCTTATTTCAATTTTTGTTTTTTCTTGGTCTTTATTTTATATGCGTTTCTCATTTATTCTTTTTCCAATCATTATTCTCACTTCATTATCTATATACATTTTTATTTGTGATTGTATTTATTTATTTGTTATTATTTTTTTTCTAATTATTTCTTTAACATTTCATGATGAACACACCTAATTTAAATTTCTTTGAATTATCTAATTAATTAATTTTTTTCTTTTTCAATATATTTTATCTCTTTATTCTTAAATTACCTAATTTCTCAAAATTAATTTTTCATTTATTTAAAATTTGTTTTTGTACAAGGCCTACAAAATTCGGGGTTGTTACATATGAACTCAAGTTTTGATTTAAGAATGTAACTTTCTTTATTTTATTTGAATGAATAAAGAGTTTGAAATATTCTTTTATCTAATTTAATAGCCTTATTGAATTGAAATTTAATACATTGTAATATATCCATGAACGTTTTCATTAAGTGTTTAAATAAATGAATTAAGATGCAAGTTGTGTACTTGTAAATTCAACATTGGACCAAACCCACCTTGTGGTTGAGCTTAACCTGTCTCTTGGGGGTTGGGGTGTTACAGATAAGGATACTAACCTCAAGTTAGATGCTGAGAACACCTAAGACTTAAGCAAAGAATCTATGGACAGAATGAGCAGATCATATTGGATGAGGCTCATAAAATCGAGTACACGGTGCATCCAAATGGGGACAAGATGTACCAGAACCTCAGAAAGACTTACTAGTGGAGAAGAATGAAGGGAGACACGAGTAAGCATGTCTCCAAGTACTTAACCTGTCAACAAGTAAAAGCAGAACATCGAAAATCCTTTAGCATGTTACAACCACTCCCTAATCTTGAATGGAAGTGGGATAATGTTGCCATGGACTTGGTCAGTGGTTGGCCCAAAAACCAAAAAGGAGAAGATACTGTGCGGGTTGTAGGGGATCATCTCACCAAAGTGGCTTACTTCTTGCCAATTCGATCTACAAACCAAGTTGGTAAGCTGGGAGAACCCTATGTAATTGGAGATGAAACCTATGAAACACTTAAGGATTGTAGTAGAAGTGTTAGAAAAAACCCAGATTTGCTAAGTTTAGCAAAAAATTGTTCCATAACCATGTAGTTTCAAAACACAGCGGAGGTTGTCACAGAGATAGTTACACAGACATAAAGCCCTTAGGCTTACCAGAGTATTCAGAACCAAACCATTTACTAAAAACCCCTGAGGAAGTACGTATTGAATGAACATGTACAAATTTTGATGATGAAATTTTTTTATGGAGGGTAGGTTGTAATACCCTGAAAAATTTGTACTAAATGAAATGATAAAGGAAGACCAATTCATTTCTAGAATCTATTAACAAGTCCAAATGCGCTCAAAAACCTCTCAGGGGAGCGAAATTTAAGAAAAAGGAATGAAATGAAATGAAATATAGTGACCACCTCAAATGATTTAGGCATCCAAAATTCATTTCATTTGCGCAATTAAGGGTTCATTTACTTTGTGTGCTTCAAAGGAATCTAAATTAGAAAAGAAAATAGGAAAAAATCTAGTCAATTGAAAGATATTTTTATTAAATTCATGTGAACTCAAAAGTGCTAAAATCCTAACCAAATGAGAGAATATGAATTAATTTTAAATTCATGTGAACCCAAAAATGTATGAGCACTACTAAGCATGCGCAAGTCACATGGGTGATCATGTTAGCATGACATGATCAGGTGAGCCACCTTATGTGATCATGTACACCATGCTCTACACACCAAAAAGATCCCAAATAATCCAAATTAGAAATTTCTAATTCAGGAATAGAAGTTGCTGAAAAATATTTCTAAACACTTAAGGAACAAGATTAAAAGTTTCTAATTCAAGAATAAAAGTTGTTGAAAAATGTTTTTAAATACCATAGGAACAAGGTTAAAAGTTTTTAATTCAAAATAAAAGGTTGCCAAATTTTGTTGATTTGGTGTACACAAGAAAAGGAATCAATTACCAAAAGATATTGAAAAATTGTCTTGCTCACAATATTACACCTAGATTAACTTCTAAACAAAGAATAGTAAGTATTCTAAATCCTTTTTGTGTTCACATATAAATATGAAATCAAATAAAGCTCATATCTTGTGTTCACATTAGGAATCGGAAACCAAATCAACCCACATTCCAAACTGTGTGCACATTCAATCTATACATTTTAAAATGTCTCAATGGAGGAATGGAAAGATTTCATAGTGTGAACATGCCCAAACCATCTTCAAGTGCTAATGAAACTCTATATAAACCCCCTAATGCTTTCATTCTTCCTTGGCCCAAAGCAAGAGCACACTATTCCCTCTTGACTTTTTATAGTCTTCTTTTTGGCAACCTCCTTAGTTCTTGAGTGATTTTGAGCTATTCTTGAGTTCTTTGGTAGTTAATTGAACGTTCTTGAGTTGCCTTTGAGTGTTAGACATATTGAAGAGGATAAACTTTGCTGGAATTTCAATGATCTTTGAATTAAGGTGGAAGTGAGTTCTCAAACATCTATTTTACTTGTTCAGTTTAATACCATGTTCATATATGCTTGATTTTAGTTTAGATTGCATATTTAAGTTTAAAGAACATGATTTGAATTTCAGATTTGAATGTATGTCATGCTAGTTAGTCATGATACCATGCCATGCTTAGATTATGCATGTTTAGGTTTACTTTAAAGTATGATGCATACTATGTGTTTGTTTTCATGCTTTGAATGTTTATGTGTTAAACATGTTGAAATTAATTTTTTTATGAGTATATATTGTTTATGTTTCATGAGTATGAGATTTAATGAAAGATGTTGATATTAAGAACCACATACCGTCACAGTGAACATGAGGGTTACTATGGGTGTTCTTTACATGTGACTAGTTCAAATGGGTGATGTCCCAAAATATTTGAAATATGGGTTAGGCCCTAAATTTAGTGAAACTTGGCATAAAGAATGCTTTTTCACTCAAGGGAGATATTTTGATAAAGAACATCACGAGCCTTAAAACCCTTTTAGTCAAAGTTACAACTATAAAAAACATATTATTTGAAACACCTAATGATTTACCAGTGCTTTAATCTGAGTGTGTTGTTAATCTAAATTAGTAATTTGGTTGTTTGAAAAAGATCCACTAGGCTATGTGCTCACCCTTCCTCTCTTATTTTTTCAGAAAATTATACACCTGATGATGCATGCTAAAGACTTAGAATGCTAGTTTTTAAAAAGTTTCTATGTTTATTTTGATGTAAGGACTTGTAGTCCAAATTTTGAATACTTAGAATGTAAGACTTCTATTTAAATAAATTTCTATTTCAAGTTATGTACTTGTCCCTTATTTTATTAAATCAATAAAGATTTGAATTTACTTCCTCTTATCTCTTGTATAATTGTCTCATTGAATTTCATCAATAAATGTTGAGTTAAGTACTCTTGCAAGGCATGGGATAAACACAATGAAAAGTCAAGTTTTGTACTTGTAAAGTAACACCAGCTTGGCCTGATTAGTGGTTAAGTCCACTTGATAGCCATTTAGACTACATTTTTTGTAGAATATTTTATTTAAAAAGTTTTATTTAATTATAAGGGCATGTTGACCCAATTTTGTTATTTAAAGATTTATTCCGCTGTGATAGACTTGAAGGTTATGTACCTTGGATTTTGAAAATAATTAATGTTATAAAATTATTTTACTCAATAGTTTCTAAATATTATCTTTTTTGAATTATGACATAAATTTAAGGTTTCGTACCATTTATTTTCAATTAATGAATTTATGTCATTGGTAAGGTTTTGTATTTATTACTTTCAATTGATGATATTAAATCTCTAATTGCTTTATTTAGAAATGTTTATGAGTTCTAATTATATGATACTTATAAATCCTAGAGCATTGGGATAAGAATGAAAAGTGAAAAAAATAGAAATAATGTGACACTGGCTTGCCTCTTGGCCGAATGGTGCGGTCCCTATTCCTAAAAAAGGAAAGAATTGAATTCAGGGGAGGCAGAATGTTATAAAGGTTGCATCAGAGCTTAGTTATCAAATATATAGTGCAAGAAATTGGAAAGAGTTAAAGGTGAAACATTTATTTTGTGTTAAATTTAGAAAGCCCTACCTTCTATTTTGAAATTGAAAATTGTTTTGGAAAGTGTTTTTCTAAAAGGAAATATATGTTTTCAAAAGGTTTTGTTTGGAAACAAAGATTACAAGTTGAGTTGATAGTGGATAAGCCTTATCTTGAGTAAAGCTAAACAGTGAAAGGGAGATGAGTTATCCCATCCAAGAAAGTAGTTATTTAATTAGACTTCAGTCTCGTCGTCTGATCTAAAGGTTGTCCCACCAGCTAATACAAGTAGTCAAAGTTGAAGAGCACACTTATTTTCCTACAAGAAAAATTAGAAGGTGGTAATCAAGGGAAAGTGTACAAAGATAATGCCAGGAGTGGTACGAGAATTGGATGAGGGTTGAACATTTCAACTAGAAATTGAAACCTTAGGTACTGTCAACGGTGGCACAGTGGATCATAAATGAAAACTTTTAAGACATAGGTTAGAGACTGAAAATGTGTGAAGACGAAACACTTGATTGGTCAAGACACGAGATCAAGAAGATCCTATATCTCTGGTTTCTATGTGGTATGGAAAGCATATGAATTCAGGGGTATGGAGGAATCCTATACTCAAAGAATGAGAGGCCATGTTAAGTGAATGATCGGTAACTTTGGAAGGACTTGTTTTCCTTTGCATGGTTGGTATGGGACTGCCATGTATAGTGGGGCTTATGAAACCTTAATTGTTGGGACATTTGCAAAATTTTTTGGATGTAGTGAAATTTCATGGTGGAAGTTTGTGTTGATGGGCAACGGTGGTATGAGACACTCAAACTTGAAAGCACAGATGAAAACTTGGAATTTCGCTATACTAGCATGAACTTATATGATTGTTTAAATGCTTGAGTTGATTGAATGCATGTTATACATGTTTTAAATTCATATATATCGCATGTTTTGATTATGAAACCAAATCCTGTAGCTAACAACATCAGAGGGCCTTGAAAACCCTCAATAAAACTTAGAAGAATAAACTGTTAGGCCATTGAACGAATCGAGAACCTAGAGACATGACCCTGATAGCACGAACAAAACTAAAAGCTTAGAGAAACAAACTCGAGGACCAAATATGGATGAGACAACTATCTTCTTAAGTCTGAAAAGCATTTGTATCCCGAGGATAAGGGAAGATGGGTTGTGTACCCCAGATTGTAACTCTCTTAACTCTTTTATGTGATACCTCATCAGATACTAAAAATAGCTTTTGACTTGTAGATAATGGCTAGATTCAAGAGATACACTATTAGAGCTACCATGTTTAATGAGATTGAACTGCAATGACAAGAGGCACAGACTAGAATAATTGAAACTTAGATGGAGAACATGATGACGGAAGTCACCAGGAGGGTCATAGACCAGATCATGAAGGTCTTACCTCAGATAATACCACAAGCGATACCACAGCCACCAGTGTAGGAGGAAATTCCAGAACAACAACCAATGCCAATACTCGAAGTTCCAATGCATTGGAGGGCATGAGAAGACATGGAAGACAAGGAACAAAGCGATATGCTGATGGACTTGCAGAAACTCCGCTCATCCCAATTTAATGGAACTTTTGACTACATGACAATAAATCATTGGTACTAGGAGATGGATGAACACCTGAATGTGTTAGTGGTAATGGTCCCCTGTTGAGTGACACTAGCTACCCATTAGTTAAAGGGACTAGTGTAACACCCCAACCCCCATTGAGTTTTGGACAACCACCATTATTTTAACGGTGGACTTAACCAATTGGTGGGTCGGGCCGGTGTTACTTTACCAGTGACACACACTTGACTTTCTATTTTTCAATACCACATGCCTTAGAATAAATTCAATAGTACAATTTCACATTTATAAAATCAAGGCATTTAAAGGTAAAGAAAATTTTAACTTCTTTATTAATAAAAGAAAGTACATAACTTTCTAATTCAAGAATAAACCATTACATTGTTTATCAAAAGAGATTCATAAACTCAAAATTAAAATCAATTTTTAGCAGAAGTCTTATTTCAAAATCGGGCAACATATTCCCTTACATTAAAAAGAAACTTTAAGAAACTAGAAACTTGCTAAAAAGCTATCCAAAATCCCATGATCTTCATGATTTCAAATTCCTGAAAAATAAAAGGAAGGGGTG
>JAJIYU010012056.1:0-14844 GCA_030144865.1 Tinospora cordifolia | reverse complement strand
TTTGTGTTTGTTTTTTTTTTTTTTTTTTTTTTTTTTTTGTTTTTTTGGTTTTTTTGTTCAACCAAAAAACAAAAAAAACCCCTTTTTTGCCCCCCCCCCCCCCCCCCCCCCCCCCCCCCCCCCTTCAACTTGGAAGCCTAGTTTTATTTTCACAAACAGATGGTCCATGGTTCTCAGAGTTTATGTCATTTAACTCACTTTATATGGTTATCGGATTAAATATATTGCATGAAATTAATTAATTTGGTGTTGATATCTTTTTTTATTTAGCCCCAAAAAAGTAATGCTTGGTTGAAATACTTGGCAAACACATTTTATTGATATTGTGCCTAAGAGTTGTTGAATCAGCTCCGATCATGTGTTGATGAATGATCCAAGTTTACCCAATAACTCTCCGTAGCAATGTTGATAAAGTGTGTTTTTAAGAACAATTTCCTTGAAAAAGGTGTGCAACATATATTTTCTTGTACCTTTCAAATTAAAAAAGAAAAATAGCAATTGCAGTAGCAACAACAATAATAATATCAAATATGTTCTTGTGTACCCTTGTGTGATCAAGTTTTGTCCAAATGGAGTATCATAGCTCTATCTGATTCACGTATCATTGCTGTTGGCCTATAACTTATAGTGACACAGAAGGACCTATTTTCTTACCTTTCGAAAACTCGTGCAGCTATAAATTTTCTTATGGATGCTTATTGGTGATACATGTGTAGTGATATGGGCTGCATTTAGTCTCTATACTTGAGCTTTAGTAGTTTTTTTTTTTTTTTTTCACCATATGATTTAATATTTTTGTTTTGATGGTTTTTGACATTTTCTGAAAGTTAATATCCATGGTTGTTGATTGTACATAATAAGGTCCCTATGTAACTACTGAATTTTTTAGGTTAAGTAGTTTCTAATTGGTGTTAGAGCTTTAGTTTTGGCTATGTTATGTAGAAATGTCTACAAGCATTTACTTGTTTTTATTCATTTCTGGCCCTTGTTTTTCCTTTTTATTGTTAATTGTGTGTACAAGCTGTCATGCCCGAGAGGGTAAGTTTTTTCCTGGTACATCGCGTTGTATCTTTTGTGTCTACTTATGAATATGGTGTTTAGTCAAATTGTTTCTTGCTCATAGTGGAATTTTGCAATGTTTTTGCCTGGTTTCAATAACACTGCAGTTTGATGACAGTGTCAGGTGTTCTCAAGTTGATGGAAATGGTGCCCAAGCGAAGAGAACTACGCTTCATGAACTCTACGAGCAACAAGGACAGAGTCCTTGGTATGATAATCTCTGTAGACCTGTTACAGATCTGCTGCCATTGATTGCCAGTGGTGTAAGAGGCGTCACTAGTAATCCAGCGGTAACTCAGGAATACCTTGTTAATTTATTTTATTTACTTTCATAAGGAAAGTTCTAAAATGCTTTTCTCCCTTAATGTTCTCTCTCTCTCTCTCTCTCTCTCTCTCTCTCTCTTATTCTTGGTTTATCATTATACTGTTTAATTGGAATGCCTGTGATTAGGTTTCTTCATTCTAATTTGCAGATTTTCCAGAAAGCAATATCATCATCTAGTGCATACAATGATCAATTCAGGTATCACTTTTGGGATATACTTCCAGTTATGTTTGTTGGTGAAAACGTGCGAGTAATTGCCCTTTAGTCCTTACATATGTGCAATAGAGATAAATGTACACAACGGCTGATAATAAGTCACTTATATATGAAATGACATCTGGGACTGGTATGCATTTGATACCCTTGCATTCAACTTTGTTTTTAAAAAGTCACGCATTTTGAATTAAATGCAAATAAAATTTAAGAGACAATAATCGAAATAAATTGCAAAAATCAATGAAGTTGTATGAATATTTACTATTTTGGACGAAAAGTTGTAAGAAGTGGTAAACTTAAGTATTAATTAGATAATACCCCGAATATTATAAATATTTAAGATTAAAATGTTGTTGGTAAATAGGTGGCTTAGGAATTTCAAGTTCAACTTTTGTCATTGGTTATTCGAGGGGATGAGGGGGATTCACGGGTTAGGAATGAGCTTGATACCTTTTGAAGAGTTGTATGATGACAAACGAGGGAGCTGGTTATAGTACTTACTATTAAGATTGTTTCTTCTAAAGCCAAAGCTTAATTTTGGTTTTTTTTTTTTTAAGAAACAAAGTATATTATCATTAAGTGAATGAGGAAGTGTAACTGTATCCAAGCATGTGTATCTATACACACAATGTTTCAGTATTTGTCCTTTAGTATATGTATGTGTACAAAATTTGTTCTCCATCTTAACCTGTTAGAGATTGAGTACCCTAAAGACAACGAGTTTCCTCACCGCTAAGGGAGAAGTATCTTTCATCAAACACCCGATAATTTATTTTTCCAAATAGACCATATAATCACCAAATGTAATCACCTACTAATGCTCTTTATGCTCCTGCTTAATATTGTCAATGTCTAGGGACACAATGGAATGATTTTCTTCAGACCCATTGCCTTGAGAAACTGGAAAATGGTTTTTCCATCTATGTTGCATTTCACTCACAAAAGAACAATGACCAAATAACTGTGTAACTGGCTTATAATCCTGTCCACAAAGGAAGTAACATGATGGTGATAAGTAAAAATGTGGTTTAAAATATTACAAATTAATAGTTTGATTATAAATAACTAGTATAAACTTCTTCTTCTTCTTTTTTTTTTCTTTGTTTTCTTATTGTGATCAGGTAATTAATATGAACTTGAAAAAGAAAGTTTATAAATATAAAGTATATAATGATAAATTTACAAATCTTCTACTTATGCTGAAAATATTATTATAATTTAAAAATTGTCAGAAAAAGAAGAAAGTTATAATTTTTTTTGGCTCTTTTTTTCGTTTTGTTTTTGTTTTTTGTTTTTTCTTTTCATTAGAATGTGCATCATACCATCAGGCATGATCAAATTCATAAATCTTTCTTTGAATAAGTATGACTATTCGGTATCTCATTGAGTATAACCTGGCTTTTTTTAACCATATCATAAAGCATAACTGAATCTTTCTAACATTGTTTTCAAGTTCTCACGGGTATATTTCACGAAGTTTCCTGTAGATTGAATTGGATCTTGTCTTGAGTTAGATGTAATTTTCAAGTATCAAATACTGCAAACTGATACGTGCTCATGTTGGCTGATTTCACTTTAGTTGATTTTTGTTCTTGCAATGACTGCATGGATTTGAGGTTTCTTCTTGTATATCTTTACTGATGGAAAATTCTTTGTACAAAGCTTCATGATGTTTCTCTATATCCTGCTAAACTCATGTTGCTGCACCATAAAGGGAGCTTATTCAAGAAGGCAAAGACATAGAAGCTGCTTACTGGGAACTTGTGATAAAGGACATCCAAGATGCCTGCAAACTTTTTGAGCCAATATATGATCAGACAAATGCAGCTGATGGCTATGTATCAGTTGAAGTTTCTCCCAGACTTGCAGATGATACAAAAGGAACTGTGGAAGCTGCAAAATGGCTTTACAAAGTGGTTAATCGGCCAAATGTCTACATAAAGATCCCTGCAACTGCAGAATGTGTCCCTTCTATCAAGGAGGTCATTTCTCTTGGCATAAGTGTCAATGTAACTGTAAGTACCTTCGACACTCTTCTGGACGTGCACCCTACGTGTTACTTGAACCCATAAGAATCTGTACCATTTAGTCACTGGCTTTCACATTTTTAATGTGCTCCTACCCTTTTCTGGTCTTCAAACTTGGAGCATCCAGAATTGCTCTCTGGTACTAACGGATATGTCTTTTTTTTTTTTTTTTTTCCCCTTTTTTGTGCAGCTGTTATACTTTATATTTGATTCAGTTTTGCTAGAGAGAGATTTGAAATATGTATCCTCCAAATATATGAAAAAACCTGGATATATTTCTAACATTTTTAGCCTTCAGCCCTTCATAACAGCATCACGTCATTGCCAATCTTTCTTTGTTGTGCAGCTCATATTCTCACTTGCTAGATATGAAGCCGTCATTGACGCCTACTTGGATGGCCTTGAGGCTTCTGGCTTGAGTGACCTCTCCAAGGTGACCAGTGTAGCCTCATTTTTTGTAAGCCGTGTTGATACCCTTGTCGACAAGATGCTTGAGAAGATTGGAATCCCTGAAGCTCTGGACCTCCGTGGGAAGGTAAACACTTTTGAGAGCATAAAGCCAAGCCTAAACTTTTCTTTATCTTTTGAAGTTTGAATAATGTCCTCAAGTCCAAACTTATGCTCATGTATTTGAACTTACAGGCTGCAGTTGCCCAAGCAGTGCTGGCATACAAACTTTACCAGAAGAAATTCTCAGGTCCAAGATGGGAAGCCTTGGTGAAGAAAGGCGCCAAGAAGCAGCGGCTGCTTTGGGCCTCAACCAGTGTTAAAAATCCAGCCTACCCTGATACTCTATACGTTGATCCACTCATTGGACCTGACACGGTAAGGGACCTTTCTCTTGCAACTTTTTTTCTTGGGTTAATTTCTTAGAGGTGCTGGTTTATAAATGTGGATGCTTAGTGAATGTTTTGGGTTCAGGTCTCAACCATGCCGGACCAAGCTCTCCAAGCATTCATCGACCATGGAACTGTTTCAAGAACAATTGATGCCAACGTGTCTGAGGCAGAAGGCATTTACAATGCCCTTGAGAAGTTGGGAATTGATTGGGGTGAAGTTGGATCCCAGCTTGAAGTGGAAGGAGTGGATTCTTTCAAGAAGAGTTTTGACAGCCTTCTTGTTACCCTCCAAGAGAAGGCAAATTCCCTCAAGTTGGTAAATCTGTGAGCTGTATGTAATTTTACTACCGTCAAGACTCCAAAGGGTATCACCAATCAAATAAAGGTTTGTTTCATCTGCAATTCTGGTGTTAGTGTAGTCTACCAGTGGCTTGTGCGGGACTTCAATCATGTATCCTAGTTTGAGATGAAGGTGATTAATATTTAAAGGCTTTCTTGTCGTTTGCGCAACGTGTTGGTTCATTCTCTAAACAATGTCAAGATAATGGGATTTCCAATTAGCGGCTAATGAAATTGACGAAACTGTGTTTTGGTAGGAAATGGTATTCAAATTCATGGATCATAGGACTAGTGATACTATCGTAAATTATATATAGATTTCTTTGTTAGCCTTCAATATTTTAATCTTTAAAAGTTTCAGACGCTGAAACAGAATTTAAAATTACACAATTGTGCAAAACGACTCATGCAAATGATTTACATGATCGAGTTAAAAGCTAATTAAATGAACAAAACTTTTCAACAAATAAAAGAAGTCTGCTAATTGATTCAAAGTACACAACAGAAACACATTGACGAGGACAAAAATCGTTTCCTTTGTTCTCACATGCGAATAAAAGAAGGAAAAAAAAAATTCTCCTGATTCAATTTGATTCGAAGTGTCCTGAAATTTACACGTGACTTATAACATTCACACTGCTTCAGACATTTATAAGGGTATCACAAGGATTGAAATTCATACGCGGGATTTGAATCGATGAAGGCCTAAAATTGTTACATTTGTAGATTCAAATCTCGATTCCCCGTCAAACTATAATCAATACTACAAGGCATGATCACCAAAAAGAAGGAAATGATAAGAAAAAGCGCTCATACGCCTCCCGTGAAGGAAATGATGAGAAAAAGGGCTCTCTATGCCACAATTAAACAAAATCCTCAACAAAAGTAACCCAATTCGTCAGTTTTCTTGCTTTATTTTACCCTTCAATTTTTCTTGGTGAGAACTGCCAGCAGATCCAAAAGTGACGTCGCTCCGGCCTCGCCCATCAGATTCTTGGGTAATTCGATCTGAAGATCGCATTGATTCTTTGGTCCCCATTCTCTTAGAAACCTTAGAGGGTTCTCCGTTATCATACAATGAACTTCTTTTCCTGCTTCCGAAACTTGAGGTAAATGCACTATGAGACATTTGACTAGCTGAGACCCTGCTTTTGCTACCTCGTCTTGGAGTCACGTACCGATGCATTTGGGAGCTGGTGGCAAAAGAAGCTTCCACAGATCCCATGCGGCCTGAATTAGTATGGTTACGCTTCTCCAGCTCACTAGGCTCTGGATAGTGCACTAAACAAACACGCCGAGAAATCTTACCAACTACATGGAAAAAATTGATTGCAATAGTTAATTAAAACAGCAACAAGGACGTGCTGATTTTTAAAAACATATGAAAAATCGGGACCAACAAAAATAAAAGAATAAATAAATATGACCGCAAATTAGCTACGGGTAACTAGTTTGTGACAATTTCAGGTTTTTAGCATATAAATATCAAGTAACATATACCATTAAAACCATTGGCAAAAGCAAGTGAATTTCAAATTAATATTGAGCTTGCATGAAGTAAAGCAAAGTCCAAGTATTCAATATCGCAATGTAAGTAAAAGAAATCCTCATGGATCTTAATGCCTACAAAGACAAAAACTAAAGGACAACATATAATTAAAGTAGGAGATGGCACCCTGATAGAAAAAATGGCAAATGCTTTGAAACATTCTATCAGGTCAATTTTAAACCAAGAAACAAAATTTGTAACAGTAAATCTATTTAAATCTAAAGAAGGTTTACCACTCACAACCAATCTGTCACAAACATTAACAAAACATCAAACTCCCGAGTGCAGAAGGATAAAGTTAATGTGGCTTTTTTTAGTAATACCATAAGAAAGAGGCTCATTTTCACTATGATCAAGCTCAAGGGCTGGACGAAATGCAAGTGTCAAAACCAACATAAGCCGGATACAAGTCAGCTCAATTCTTTTCCTAACTACTAGATGTCAGACCTACATAAAACAGCTACATTAACACAAACCATCACAAAATACATACCGGATATGTATCACTAGAAAAAATGAGAGTTGATGTATGATCATATCATTGATATCATTTAAATAGTTCTTACAGCTTTATCTTTCATATTTTAATGTGACAAACCCCAAATATTTGATAATTTTGCTCATACCTCAAAATTTTGAAATGCATTTTAGCAAAAATTTATGGATCTTCTCAATCCTTTTATCAGCATAAATAGGTACATAATAATTATTTTCTAACGCATAAACTTAACTGCAAATTCCTTTTTTCACAAGCAAAGCTCATTTTAAGTATACCATCAAAATACTTTTATCAATTATCAATTATCATATTTTCAATTCCACGTTCACAATGCCTTTACCACAATTATTAAACATCTTGAAATCAGGAAGCTTCTTTGGATGTCCTCACATGAACTAAAATTTCCATAAATCATTACCTAGATTTTCATAACTGAATTTTATTTTATTTTATTTTTCTTTTTTACAACACATACCAATTTTTGAGTCAGATCGTGAGGGCAAGAACACAGTTGGATCAGGCTCTTGAGATGCAAAGCTGACAACATCGTATGATTTTCCTGTCATAGTAATGCTATGTCAATTTTTTAAAACAATATAAAATAGTACAAGCTACCATATTGACAAAAATTTGATTTTACCTGATGAACTCTCAAAGCTACCTAACAATCCATTGTTCTTCAACTTTACAGTAATCTCTTGTCCATCAAAATCAGGATCCTGAAAAACCCGTATTGCAAACTAATAAGCCCAAAATGAAACAAGTTATCATTACAATGAAAAAATCAACTAGAAAAATTGTAAGGGTAAACATTACGTGGTTAATTGGCCATTGAATGAGCCAAAGCTCAGTCGAGTCAGTCAAAGAAATATCTACAAGTGGCTTCTTGGAGTCCTCCTGAAATTCTGGCTTGGGTCTATACCGCTCCTTCAAACTTCCCATTTCCCTATTTTGAGTTTCACCCACAATATTAATTATTAACAATGATTATCATAAACCTGGCAAACAAAGTGCAACTTTCGGTTGATATAATTTTAGGATTCTCTCCCAAACACAATGACAAAATCAACATATTAAAATTATTATTTGCAAAAATAACTGCATCCTTCTCCAAAATAAATAAATAAATAAAGAGGAATAGAAGCTTTCAGAAATCTAAACATGAATCCATATTATGCAATTTTGATTTCACCATTTTCTTCTTGTTCCCTTTCAAGCTGTTTTGCTCAAGAGTTTCCTTTAAATGAGAATCTTTTAGACAAACCTTACAGTATGAAGAAAAATCACTAGCTGAAAGTTCATTGGTATTTCATCCATCTTCCACTTTTCATATCATACCAAAGCATGTACATACAACATATGGGTGGAACAACTTCAATGAAAAAATCCACTCATCAGGAAAGCTATTTCATTTTCAAAATTGCACAATTGGAAACACTTTTATTTGGCAATTGATGTAGCACATACCATCTTTCTATTAAATCTGATCATATTCTTCCCATAAAACACAAAATAATAAGACTTCCTTCTAATGTCATTAGATAAGACACCTATAATTTAAAAAATCCTTGAGAAAAGTTTAGAAGAGAAGATCAAGAAGCATTACCAACTTATATTTTTTTTCGCCATCTTAGCATCAACCATTATGCAATTAATCAAAGATTTATCTAAAGCAACACAAATAGACAAACCAAAAAAAAAATCATAAAACAAATTGAAAAAGCTTAAAAGATCAATATTATCCTTACCAATTTTCTGGTTGAATGCTGAAATGAACGAAAACTTATAAGAAATAAAAAATATAAGGCATTCACATGCAGCCATTTGGATTTTGACCTTTACGGGCTTTGAAGAAGAAAAAGAAGAAAGAAGAATTGTGTTGAAACCATGTAGCAAGCGGACAGGTTTGAAGAAGTAAAAGAAAGAAATGAAAAGTTGCAGCCAGGTTAGCTAATCGATTTGGGACGTTTGAAGAAGAAAAAGAAGAGTTGTTAGATAGGCGCTGATTGAGGATAGCATTTGGAGCAATTTTTTATACTTGTGCAATTTGTTGCTCAAGTGACCGGGGACTTAATTAGATTCCAAATTGGGAATGATTTTTGCAATGGCATGATTCAGGTTATTTTGGTTTTTGCAATCTAGAGGATGAAAAATGGGTGTCATGATTAAAGGATATATTGAGATTCTTAAAAGCATCTATGAGTTCTATAGATTTTTTTTTTTTTTTTATTGAAATCTTTACCTGGGCTATGGCTCACAGAAGTGCTCATGTAACTTTGCCCTTGCTTAGTACTCCAGACAGAACAATATATGGTGCTTATTAGTTTGAAGCAAGAAGGAACAAGTTTTGCTTCTGTTTCCACCATAGAACAAATCAAAGACACGAGATGAAACATAGTTTTGTGGCATTAATTTGGTTTAGGCCCAAAATTGCAAGTTGAACCAATAGGCATCAGTTTAGATTTTTTTTTTTTTCAAACTGAAACTGAGCCGATCCACCCTTTAAATCAAACTGATTCAAACCAAAACTACTCAGTTTGGTTTAGTTCGGATTGATCAGCTTAAATTTTTTTAACCTATACTAAAACTTTTATGTAAGGGGTGTTCGGGTTAGGGACAAACCCGCAACCCAACCCAAACAGTTCGAGTTGACAAATATGAAACCCAACCCAAACTGTTCTACCTCAAAATTCAACCCAACAGTTCGATTTGGTTCGGTTTGGGTTGAGTTATCGGGTTGATTTTCAATATTTATAGCAAATTAAATGACAAAAAAAATAAAATTATTGTCTGCTCCTATTCACAGCAACCCATACAGAAAAAGAAATGAAGAAGAAGCCAACTGCATTCAATAACATAGTAGCACCAGCAGCCAGATCTGCAACCAAAAGAAGAAGACGCAGTAGCAGCAACAGCCAACTGCAACTGGGAAAAGAAGAAAAAGAAGAAGAAAGAAGAAGCAAGCGAGATTGGTTGCGGATCTAGATTCGAGGGGGTAAATTTTGGGATCAAGAGTGCGAGATAGTGGCTGTCGGAGGAAGAAGAAGAAGAAGAAGAAGCAGTAACATGCCAAATTGCCAAAACGGCTCTCAGAAGAAGAAGAAAAAGAACCAGTAGCAACCCCACGACAGGGAAAGAAGAAGCTGGAGTTGTTGTCAATTGAGAGTGTGAGACAGGGAAAGAAGAAGAAAGAAGAAGCTTTTCTCACGGATGCAAGAAGACAGGGAAAGAAGCAACATCTGGAAACTCACGATGGGAAGAACCGAAGAAGCAGAGAAGAAGAAGCAACCACCGGAAGTCGAGAGATCTGACGGGAAGAACAAAATAAGCAGGGAAGAAGAAGCAGCGACGGGAGGAACTGAGAGAACCAAGAGTTGTGCCATTGTGGGAGGCCGGGAGCTTACCAGTTACCAGAAGATTTGCCTTTGCGACTTTGCGATCTGCTAGCTGCGAGCTTGCCGGCTGCAATTCAGATTTGCTATTTTTCACATTCTAGCTTGTGACAATGTGTTGTGATTTGTGAAAGAGGGAAAGTGACAGCAATAGGGTTTGACGAAAATATGTTTTAAGGTGAATTTGGGTTGCTAGGATTAAACCCACAACTAAACCCAATCTGCATTTTAAAATCCCAACCCAATACAAATATATTTTAAAACTCAACTCAAGCCAATTCAAAAAATTCGGGTCCGTTGATTTAATTAAGTTAATCGGGTTGATAAATAACCCTACATAAAGGCACCACTTAAAGACAATGAATAGCAAAGAAATGCTGAGGGGCCTGTTTGATTTGTGATATGAAGGCACTTTTATGTATCCAAAAATGCAAAAAACTTACTTGCTCTGAAAGACTCAAGTAGTTTTCCAATTCTTATTAAAAAAAAACAGGTTGTTCAGAAATCATTTTCCCAATTTTCTCTTAGATCATATTCTTATTTCCAAATTCTGAACTAAATGCAGCCTAGATAGCTATCTAACAGTAGCAAAATCACCGAACCTAGAATTATCTCATGATTAACTTAAACTAAATGGCAGCCGCCATTCAACAATAAAAACAGGTCTGAAAACATTCAAAGATAATAAAATTAACATCAGAATGTTTAACATGAAAAAATGTAGGTGTCAGCTCCAAACTCATCAAAATCGATGTAAAAACAGCAACAACATAGCCTGTTCTGCTCGAAACAGCGATTCCAATGAAACCACCGTCCAAAATCAAAACCACTGTTCCAATTCAACCAATAATCACCCTTTCCAAATAGAACAAATAAATAAGATAATCACCCTAGAACAGAAAAAAAATTTATAAGGAAGCACAGCTCCGTAGAAGCATTTGATTCAATCAATCCTATTCATCCCAAAGAATCAAACTTTGAAACAAAAACCCTAATAATTTCCCTAAACAAAAACCTCTCCTAATCCAAACTACACTAAGCAAGCGTAGTGATAAGATCCAAAAGCAGATGGCAATCAGCTCAGAAAAAGTTACCTGTAAGAAGAAAAGAAGAAGACGAAGAAGAAGAAGGTCAAATAGAAGTGGAAGAGATGTCGATAATGGCGGAAATGATCAGAGATTTGTAAAGATAGACGAAGCTGTTGGCATGTTTTTCACTTCAGTGCTCGTGTCGTGCCCTAGGTTTCACAGAGAAATAGGGGTAGAGAGAGAGAGAGAGAGATGGAGAAGAGTCGTTACCCTAAGTAGGATATGGTATTGTAATACCTTCTCAAAATGATGATGATATATTATCGTTATAATTCAGAATTCTCGCGATATTTCACGGCTTTGACTTGTAACACCTCTAATTGACCACTGCTTCGACTTGCAACTCAATTTAAATAGTTGACGTTAAAAAAAAATTATAACTTCTCTTAAATTCTTTATAAGATAAAAAAAAAAAAGGGTACGCATTGTAGTCTCATTGACATTGAAAAAAATTTTAGTCTCATTGATATTGAAAAAAAAAAAAAAAAAAAAAAAGTGATCAGTTTGACAAATTGACATTATAAAATAAATTAACCATTGTTCTGCCGCTTCCATAGCAATCTTTATCTATTAATCAATTGAATTTTTATGCAATTTGATTGCAGTAACTATCTTTAAAAAATCAGTTTCCTAGTTAAAAACTATTTCTTTATAAAAAAAATATGGTTTTTTGAGGAAAGCACTTAAAAATTAGTTTGATACAAAAAAAAAAGAAAAAAAAATCATGATTGGTAGTGTGAACTTTGATACAAAGATTTTTAACTAAAATAGTTTGATTTATATTAAAAAAATTTGTTTACAATTTAAAAGAAATAAAAAATAATGTTAACAGTGTTCATTGTGACTATCTGCAGGTTAAACCGTTTTTTGCTTTTTTTTGACACAAATTGGACAATCAAATGAAGAGCAATTGCCCTAGACCGCTTTAATTGGATAATAAAACTCAACAATTAGAACTAAAACAAACAACAAACAAAATAAAGTAAATAACACCTCATTGCATTCAAGAATTCCGCTCAAAATCTGCATATACAATAAACAAAAAAAAATTGCGAAGTAAATCATATACCTTTACACACAGACACAGCTAGAAGAGACTCAAACCGAAGTCGCCCAATGACAGAATCACACACGCAGCGATGGTGAGGAATGAGACGCGCAGCCCTAAAAGGTAGGGGGATGAGGCGTGCTGCGGCGTGAGATGTTGAAGCCGTGAAAGGGAAGAGGAGGCAGGACAGCGAAGTCGTGAAGACTGAAAGGTAGAAGAGAGAGGCTCATACACTGCGCGCTGAAGCCGTGAAATTGGAAGAAAGGAGAGGCTTGGGAGGAAACAGTGAAAGTGAGGGGTGTTCGGAAATTAGGGTGAGAGTAAATTACCATTATGCACCCTTATGATGTATATAGACAAATAAATCATAATCATAATTAAAAAGAAAAGAGTCTGGTTTATTTTCCAGGTTTTAACTTATTCCCTAGCTTCTGATCATTGGTAAAAAAAAACATAATAATAATAATAATAATTTGATGTTATTTATAGTTAAGTTAATGTGATTTATAGTTTTTAGCTTCTACTTCTTGGCTTATGAGCTTGCTGGTCGGAAAAATAAAAATAAAAGGAAAAAATTTTAAGTTGATCCATAAAATTTTTTTAAAAGTAAAAAATAAGTTAATCTGTTCCTTTTTTTTACTGAGTTAATATGCTTTGCAGCTTCTAATCAAAGTTGGCATTGCAAAAATAATAATAATAATAATAATACAAACAAACAAACAAAGTTGATATGATTTGTTTTTTACTTTTTACAAAATGTTTAGCTCTTGGAACTCTTTGATATTAACTAAAAAAAATTATTAATTGTATTACCATCACAGTTAGTCCACCAATAACAATAAGAAGAGGGAGCAAAAAAAAAAGGTACATATGCCCTAAAATAAAGTTTTTTTCTTCATTTTTTTTTTTAATTTTTTACCGTGTGTTCGCAAACCAGTTTTAAACGCATTTTAATAATCGTCGTTCAATGTATAGTATAATTATAAATAGGGTAGCTTTCTCAATATATTTGTTGTTACTCAAGCTTTGAACTCGATATTTTTGGTAGAGAGACATTGAGTTTTGTATGTTCGACCACCTCTGTTAGTGTTCCTCCTTTTTTTTTCAACTTTTGAGAAAAACCTGTTATACAATATTAGTTTTACCGCTCTACTTCATCATGATAAAACTCAAATGTGTGGTGTATTAGCTTAAAAAAGGAAAGGGAAGAAAAAATATATTAGAAAACAATGAAAAAGTCAGTAAAATGAGATTAAGGCGAAAGAGTAAAAAATTACTTAGAGTGTAAATAAAAATTCATAATAATTTGTTAATGTAAATAAGAGTGGGTCGCACGAATTTGACCAGCGAGTGACAGGAGAAGCTCCCACTACTAACAACAAACATTCTCATGTAAGTATAAAGATTTCACAAAAAAAAAAAAAAAAGATGAAGAAAACTTATTAGCAACTATAAATTCAATTTAGAGATGTGCGTCCTGATTTGGCCTATCGGCTTCGTTGTTTATGAAGAAGTAAAAAGTAAAAGGACCGGAGAAAAAAAAACAAATAAAAAATAAAAATATATAATAAATAATACTAAATAATAAAAAGAGAGAGAGAGAGAGTTAATACCCACATTATAATGGCATTGCCCGGGAAGATGTAAATGATTGGAGTAGTAATTTAAAACTAAACAGATAATGTCACAAAATATATATACATATATATGTTATTAAGATCTTTAGCCATCTGCGTGTAATACCCACATTTTTTCTTCATTTTTTTAATGTGTAATAAAGCAATTTTTAATTGAGAAAAAAATAAATGGCATAACATATAGAAATTAAAAAATAAATCTCTAACGTCTCGACCTATGAATAAAATAAGCTATTGCAACGAGGGAACATAAATTTTAGCATTTAAAGATAAAATAGAACGTAATTATAAATTTAGCACCAAAAATCTTGCACCACAAAATAATAATTAAAGATTAAAGCCTTTCAAAAAGTAGGGGTGTTCGTCAACCCCGCTAACCCGCCCAATCCGAATTTTTTGAGTTGATTTAGGTTGGGTTGCATTAGTTATTTAGGTTGAGTTAAATTTTAAAATGCTAAATTCGAAAGTTTTGAGTTAGATTACGAATTGAATACTTAAAAACCTGAACGAAACTAACCTAACTCAATCTTACTTATTCTTCTTTTTTAATTATAAATACTTTTAAAAATAAATAAAATAAAATTTTAAAATATTTTTATTATATATAAATAACAAATTTATAAGTAACTATTTAAATTGATATGATTATTTATGTTATATCGAATTTTCTTTCTATCTAAATACCATTTATTATTTTTAAAAACTAATAATAATTATTTTTTCTTTCTACAAAATTATCTATTTTACACTAGAAGAATTTTAATTTGAAAAATAACATCATTAAGTTTTACTAATGTTATATTTATGTAAATCAGAGTAATAAAAA
>JAJIYU010012055.1:0-14813 GCA_030144865.1 Tinospora cordifolia | reverse complement strand
AAGTTTTAGTGTTATAGATGCTGACATTTGTTTATTTATCCTTATCACGTTTGTATTAATTAGTAGGTGATTGCCCAATATTTTGACTGACATTTTAGTTTAAATAAATGCTACATTTGTATTGGTATCTACATCAAATCGTGCTTTTGCATGGTTGATGACACATGATAATGAAAATTCATTACTTAAAATTAGCTAGCGTTGTTCACGAGTCACGTCCGAGTCAGGTTTACATCCCAACGCACCTCATCTGATGCTACCCGACTCACCTATAAAATACTTGGAAGCCCAACCCAACCCAACCCTACATCGTTCAACTCAAAAAAGTTGTCTTAATTATTTTTTACATTTAAGACCGACAGAAAAATTAACCAATTAGAAGGATACGCAATCTTCAAAAAGTGTCTTACGAGCCCATCTCTCTAGTGTTCACCTTCATAGTTCACTCCAACTTACTCCAACGCAAAATAATAATTTATTTTTTAACTTATTTGTTTTATTTTTCACTTTAAAAAAATATCATTAGAATATTTTATTTTTTACTTTTTACTTTTAAAATTATATTTTTATACATAAATTTTATTTTATATATTTACTTCATATTTTTAATTATTAATTAACAAATAAAATAATAAAAATTTTAAATAATTAATTTTATTCTTTAATTTCATATGTAATGTTAATTTTGTAATATTAAAATTTTAAATATATAAAAATACAAAAAATAGTAAATTAAGAAAAATAAAAAAATACATTAGAATATGTTTATAAAGAATTAAAATAAGTATAAAACAGAAAAACATAATTAATAAACAATATAAAATAAGAAATAAAAATAACTAAAAAATTATTAAAACAATTAAACCTTTAATTTAAGTTAATAACAAAAATAGCAAAAATATAATATTTAATTAAATTAAATAAATGTAATTCAAATTTATTTAATTATAATTATATTTATGAATAACATTATAATTATAAAAAAGAAAACATAAAAGAAAATAAAGAAGGCCAAAAGAAAAAAAAAAATTATGAGTACCAGGATGGCTGGTTTTGGGGCAGAGTTGGAGACCAAACCTAGCTGGCTTTTACATAAGAAGATGCCCTAGCTGCAGTTGTTGCCTTTGAAAGAATCGTTTGGAATATGGAATTAAGAAGGAAAAAAATGTCATATTTACTTTGGCTCAGACCTTAGTTCGGTTAAATATTGTTTTGGACAATTAAATTATTAATAAGTCAAAGCTTCCCAAACTCATGAAACAATCCAAAGAGAAAACAATAGATCAAAGCATGTGCCTAAACTTAAATTAATATATCATTAAATTCAGAAGAAGAATCTGTATATTCAACTCAAGTAGGTACAAATTCAATATATCAGCAAAAGAAAAAATAAATAATAGAAAAACATGGAATAAATGATTGATTCATATTATCATGGAGGAGATGGGGAAAATAAATAAAGAAGAAGATGGTGGAGACGGAGGAAACTAATAATAGAAGAAAAAAAGCCTAGCCGACCCACAATACCAGATGATCAATTCTTCTTCCTTACTGTCCTTCGCGCTAATAGTTCGGCGATGCTGCAATGGGGCCTAGGAGGAATCATGAGACAGAAGAAATAGAGATTGTGAGATGCTTGTAAGAGAAGTATATATTGACCTTCAGTTAGATGGTCGAGTGAAGGCTTAATGGTTGAAGCTTGAAATGGAGAGAGAAAGAGCGGCTTGTCAAATTTGAGATTCAAGAGACTCAGAGAGGCGCGTGTTTACAATTTTCAGCCTTCCATGGGGTTTGAATCGTCGTAGGATGTGATGGTGCATGGCGGATGTGCTTTATAAGAAATTGGGCCGATTGGAGATGCGCCTAAATTTAAAATAAAAATAATTACATAAATATTGATATATGTATATATATGTATATGAAAGAAACTTAATATCAAAAATATCGAAAATTATTGATTTACAATTATTGGTATACTGTCAGTATAACAATAATATAATATTTAACTTATAAATAATAAAATAATATTAGTATATAATCAATATAATATTTAGATTATAAACAATAATATAATTTTAGTATACTATCGGTATATACTGACATAATATTTAGCTTATAAACAACTATATACAGTTGATATACAGTGCTAAAAAGACATTAGGATATGATATACAGAGCTAGAAAAATATTAGTGTACATTGGTATATAGTGTTAAAAAAATATTGGTATACATTAATATACAGTACTGCTGAAAAAATATTAGCATACCGTATATAGTTCATATACAGTGATGGAAAAACATTAGTATATGATATATATATATATATATAGTTGATATAAAGTGCTGAAAAAACATTAGTATATGGTCTACAGTTGATATACAGTGCTGAAAAAATATTTGTAAATATGGTATACACAGATAGTATAACATTCTCTAAATAGCACCAGTCTCCAAACGTGAGGGGCTACAACTCAAGAGTAGACCAGCGAGCAACAAGCGGCAACATAAGAGGCAGCACTGACAAGCACCGGCTTCTCTTCTCATTGTGGCTTGTCTGCCAATCTTCTCAGCATCTACAGAGATGTGACCAAGGAATTGTGTAGTAAGATTTGTCGTAAGCAACGATTGTCGGATCTACCAACCCAACGGAACCATCTTCAACCTCCGAACGAAATCCAATCGAAAGCGCTTCCAATCGAGCCACCACAACTTCCAACATCTGAACCAGCTTCTGGTCGATTTCTAGGGTTTTGATGCGAGATTGATTGCACCATTGTGTCTCAAAAAATCATGAATCCACTTTCATCCCTACAAGCAGCGCACTAAACAGCAAGGAGCAGTGGCGAGCATTAGTGCAACAAGCAGCAAATAGATCTATTTGCAAAAGAAAGAAGGATGAACACGAGCTCCAATTGAGCCATCGTAGCCTCCACACTCTATACTAGCTTCTCCTCCATTTCTAGGGTGTTGATGCTAGATTGGTCGCACCACTGTGTCTTGAAAAATCACAAATGCACTCTCACCACTGCAAGCAACGATTGCCGACAAATGAAAAATAGCAACAATAAACAGCAACGAGTAGTGGCAAGCATTAGTGCAACAAGCAGCAAATAGATGCATTTGCAAAAGAAAAAGAAGGATGAGCATGAGCAGCAATAGAGGGGGCAACAAGAAACAAATCGATCGGCGATCAAACGAAGAAGAGGAAGCAACAACAATGATGAAATCAACTCTAGAACCAGAAAAGGAAGCAAAATTCAACAAATGAGAATAATAGAGAAGCCCATAACGATGTCTGCAGCAAAGAATGAAAATCTGAAGCTTTGATTGCAGTTGATGTCAAGAAAGAGGCAAAGGTGAAGGGAGACCGATCCTACCGTTTCGAATCCGTGTTGTCTTCTTTTTCTCCGTTCTCCAATATCGTCTTTTGTTTCATACTAAATTATATATATATTCCAATATATTTGATAATCTTTAAGTATACGTGAAACTTTATAAAAAAAATCATATGCACTAATAAAAATAAATTTATTTTTCTGATATTTTTTATAATTTTCTCAATTAAATTTTACATTACATTATGACTCAGGTATCGCCCAAACTCTCGCCCATCTCAAATTTTCGAGTTTAAATTCCTTATACACTACTCATCAAGTAAGTAATCCTTGATCATTAATTATTTGATATTTCTGCCGTTCAAAAATGTTTTTTACTTCAAAATGATTGTTGATTGTAAATATATCAATTCTATGTATAATAAAAATACTTTGTACTTTCCTCCGTTAAAACAATTTTATTTAAATTTTCAAAATCATCCTTCTAACTCATTAAAATATTTACTATCAATTCTACCACTCAACTAAAGAAGATAACTTCGACATTCTAAACTAAAAGATTTAAATTCAAAAAACATAAAAAAAAGGAAATAATTACTCTAAACTAGTAAGAATTCTAATCTCCCGCAGTCTAAAAATTAACTGAATCTCTTTATTTATTAAAAAAATTGAAATAAATATTGAAGATTTAAACAAATTTTACAAGTTCTACTCCATGTCTTTTACTACTACTCAAAAGTTAAGATCCAGTTTAACAACGAAATACAATCCAGTTTTACAGATCCCACTTGCTAAACTCTACTCTGATTTCCATAATACAAAGAGGACCACAGTCCCCAGAAAAAAAGATTAACAAACAAAAAAGAAAAAAGAAAAACACTCTGCTCATTTTCTCTCATGTACCCATTGCACAATGTTCTTTGCTAATAACACAATAAAACAGGATGATGATCATTGCCCAAATGATTCATAGCTGTCTCCCTGGTCTCCATGCCTTCCAATTGTTCTTCATCCAGACCAACCGCTGCGGACCACCAAGGACCAAATTAAGCATTTCCTTGGGGCCTAAAATCAAGCCCTAATAAGCATTTTAGTGTCACAAAGAGACATTGAGTGCTTCTCTCCACAATTTTGTTGAACCACATTTTCCATAATAAGGAACAAAGGGAAAAAGAAAAACCTCCTAAACATTTGCACGTGTACACCACAAAACTCATTTAGAACCTAATGTTCTCTTGTCAAACTCAGTCAGTTGAATCCAGTATAAACGAGTAGGTTTGTCAAAAGCACGTTTTGATATAGCCTTGATTGAAATGCTTACTCTTTAAAGCTTGGCAGAGAAAACACATTTTTATCGGGTGCTTCCATTGTCCTTCTTTCGGGTTCCCCCCTCGTCTTTGTTGCTGAGTTGGGGAGTGTATTGACTGGTAGATGAAGGTGAGTAACCAGGAGCAGTTGGTGAGTACCCCGCACTTGGACTGCATGGAATTAGTTGGTTATAAAATAAGATTACTGCCCTCTGATAGAGAGGCACAAAGCATCACAATGTTCAATGCCAGAACTAGTTCAAAGGAAAAGCAAGCCTGACCTGTACTGAGGTGAACTTGGACTGTAGTCCGGGCTCACACCAGAATTGTATGGACTGCAAGATAGATGGTTAAAAGTAATCAGTATATAATTTTTTTTTTTTTTTTTTGTTTTAAGAGAGGAACCAAAATACTGTTTTAAGTTAATTATATGCAAATTAAAAGTTGTGTACAGAGGTGTTCCTAATTCTGTTACCATATCTACCCCAGACAACAGCTTCATACTAAAACTAAACCATCAGCATCCTAATTCCTATCCCCATAATTACAATTTCCACAAGAGAGTTCCTTGAATTTCTACATACAACCACCCCAATTTTGTATCCGAATTGACACAGAATATCCGTGACTATTGACAAGAACATATAATCAAAGACGAAGAACGTAGATATGCCAATCATCTCCTCAATAGAAGTCTGCTAAAAAGATAAATATTTCCTGTATGGTATTCATACTGTACTCTTTTCCCCTTTCTTTGCAAGTAAAAAAACAAAAAGGGTTCAAGCATCTGGATTATCACTTAGACACACCTCAGTATTTGATTTAACACCTAAAAATTGCAACAATTACTTTATATAGACCAATGTCACCTGGTAGTCGCAACCAGATACAACAGCAACAGGCCTCTAGCAACCACAAAGAAGTGTTAACAAAGTGTTCTACTAAAGGTTGACCTATTTCATATCTAAGGAATGGATACAGATACTGAACAGTTTAGCAGCCCACATGATAACAGCAGCTTCAAGTTTCTACATAGGTCGGAAAGATTGTTTTTGATAAGCAAACATATGTTGTTTTCAAAAGAGAGAGAGAGAGAGAGAGAGAGAGAGAGAGAGAGAGAGAGACAGAGAGACAGAGACAAAGACAGAGAGAGGACAAGGGACTTGTTCATGATCAATGAATCCTCATCACCTTAAACGCATTCTTAATGATACACAAAGTAATGATGAGAAAGGACAAGGGAGTTGTTTATGATCAATGAATCATCATCACCTATAAGGCATTCTTAATGATACAGGGTGTAATGATGACAACCAAGTAAGAATCTGGAACAAAAAATATAAGATCTCTTTCTACAAAGAGGCTCTTATAATGGTTTATTTTCCAAGGAAAACAATTTGAGATTGCATATTTCCCAAAAATTGTGACATAATTCAGACTGTTGAGCAGAAAAGAGGGAAAAGCTTACCTGCTGGGACTATATGTAGGACTTGGAGGAGAATAAGATGGCGAAGTTGGTGAATATGAAGGTGACGTTGGGCTGCGACAAAGGCAAACAAACATATCAATAAACCATAGAGCACTGCATATCATAATAAATTAAATTTCCAAATCCCATTTTGTTCAGATTAAAGGGGGTATCAGTAAGAAAAAATCAGCCCAGGGTCATTTGCTGGTTGTCTCCAGCAAACTGTTATTTGGCTCCATGGAAGTAATGCATAGAGCACTGCATATCATAATAAATTAGTTTTCCGAGTCCCATTTTTTCAGATTAAAGAGGGTATCAGTAAGAACAAGTCAGCCTACGGTAATTTACTGGTTGTCTCCAGTAAACTGTTATTTGGCTCCATGAAATTAAAGTGAACTAGATGTAGCACACAAGATATTGGAATTCTAAACAAGAAAAATGTTCACACTTTTACCTGTAAGTAGGAGATGATTGACTGTATGGACTGGACGGTGATATTCTTGGACTGCTTGGTGAATATGCCAGGGAAGGGCTGTACTTTGCTGAAGGAGGATTATAACTTGGCGATGTAGGGCTATAGCTTGGCGATGTAGGACTATAGCTCGGAGAGGTTGGGCTGTATCCAGGAGAAGTTGGACTATAAGCAGGAGATGTGGGGCTATATGAAGGTGAGGTTGGGCTATATGATGGGGAGGTTGGGCTGTAAGAAGGTGAGGTCGGGCTGTAAGAGGGTGAGGTTGGACTATAGGATGGTGAGGTAGGGCTATAAGAAGGTGACGTAGGGCTGTAGGCAGGAGAAGTGGGGCTGTAGGCAGGAGAAGTGGGACTGTACACAGGAGAGGTGGGGCTGTAGCTTGGCGATGTAGGACTGTAACTGGGAGATGTAGGACTGTAGCTTGGCGAGGTTGGACTGTAACTGGGCGATGTAGGACTATAGCTGGGTGAAGTAGGAGAATAAGATGGACTAGTAGGTGAATATGCAGGGCTTGTAGGGCTATAACCAGGAGAGCTAGGACTGTATGTCGGAGATGTGGGGCTGTATCCTGGAGAGGTGGGGCTATATCCAGGTGAGGTTGGACTATAACCAGGAGATGTAGGGCTGTATCCCGGTGAAGACGGACTGTAACCAGGTGATGAGGGGCTGTAACCTGGGGATGATGTTGGAGAGAAGGCCATCCCACCAACATATGGAGAAAACTGAGCATCTGTAATAGGGGAGGAACGGACATTTGGGCTCAACAAATAACTTGGTGACATCATGCCCTCGTGATACGGAGTCCCTGTGATAGGTGACCGAGAAGGTGTCACACCAAAATCCAGGCCCCCTTCCATATAGCTAGGAAGCTGAAGTTCAATAGCTTGCTGGAGCATTTGATCATTCAGATACAGTGAACAATCTCCAGTGCCAATAGGAGCTAGCTGGCCAAGCATAATGTTCTCAGTAACACCCCTGAGATGATCAGATTCAGCATAAACAGCAGCATCCAAAAGAATGTCCACAGTTTCCTCAAATGAACATCTCATCATTGGCCCAGTATCATTCCGATTAATGCCATGTCGAGTGATAGCCATCAAGTGACCTCTGTAGGTCATTGTGTCACACAGAATAGCCAGATGTCGATAATTCACGTATGATCCATCAAAAGATATGACCACTCGCAGTTCATCCAAAAGAGCACGACGAACAGCCTCAATACCAAGAACTTCAATAACTTCAATTAAGTGGTTACTTGTAGTCCTTCGAGCATCAACATCATCATGGCACATAACAGCTAACAGATTGACACCCTCAGTATCCAGCATCCACTCAATTTCTGGTTTAAACCCTTCAATCTCATCAAACTTGTTCACTTTTCCAGACTTGATGAACACTTTGTTGATATCAGGGATGCCACGAAGTGCCATTTCTGTCAGCATGTTGCTCTCAATCTTCTTGAGGAAAACATCATCTTCTGCAGAATCATCCTGAGACAAGTCCCCCTTGGCAGCATCATCATTCATAATACGGATGCGAAGAATTAGCTTTTCGGCATTGTCATCATTAAATATGCAGGTTAAGTCATCATTAAACTCAAGGTTGATCTTTTCTGCTATGTCAGCCATGCTCAGTTTTTTATCAACCATCATTTCCCGATTCAACTCTATGCGAAGCAACCACGGTGAAATTTTCTCTGGGGCAACCTCTTCATCTGGCATATCATAGTAAGATTTCACAAAGTCAACATCTTCTTCAATTATGGTGCTCGTGGGATCTGGATCATACCATACTTCAGTAGCTTGTGTAACACTTCGCAGTGTAGTGTATTCTAGAGCACACTGAACATTTTTAGCTCTTTCCTTTGTCTTGTTAACTTCAGGCTTCAAATAGACAGAAAGGGAAGGGGTCTTGATCTTCTTGGCAACATTAATAATTTCTCTCAACCTGGGAACACCCAGAGTAACATTTTTTGCACTCACACCAGCATAATGGAAAGTATTCAATGTCATTTGAGTAGCAGGTTCTCCAATCGATTGGGCAGCAACACAACCAATCATTTCTCCTGGTGCCACTAAAGACTGCAAGAAGCGAGTTTCTATCTCACCAATAACCCAATCAAATGCTTCGCGTGTAAGCCTATATTCTTTTAAAACTCGTTTACTGGCAAACGTGCTACGCAGCAAGATGTTGAAAAAAAGGGTAGCATTTTTCTGAGCTTCCATGCTAAGAAAATCATCACCGGGAACAACTTTAAGTCTCTCCTGAAGTTTATCCACAGCTTCCACAATTTCCATTGGATGCATGTCTGAAGGCCTTCTCAAGTCAACTTTAAATGTCTTTTGGGCATTCCATATGAGTCTCTTAAGGTTCACAGGCATGGGCCAGGAGTTATCACCAGTTGTAGCAATCTCGGTACCCAGTTGGAACCGATCCGCTTCCAATTTCTGGACTTCAGCATCAAAAACACTACGAAACTCTGGAATTGTTTTGAGATCCTCAACATGTTCAGGCAACATGTAACTGGGGCTCCAGTTTTCATCATCAATCTCATATCTGAAGACCTTATCAAACTCTGACTTCTTCATTTTTAAGGAGTCAAGCTTCTGCGATTCAATCCAAACAGCATCCATACCATCTTCTCCATAAAGGAACTGAATAACATCGCCCAAAGAGTTTCGGACAGTTCCATCATATTTGACCATAATGTCCTCCATAGCTTTCACAAGTCGCCTCTGAATGTATCCAGTCTCAGAAGTTTTCACAGCAGTATCTATCAGACCTTCTCTACCACCCATAGCATGAAAGAAAAATTCTTGTGGAGTCAATCCACGAAGATACGAGTTCTCCACAAAACCACGACTTTCAGGCCCATAATCATCTTTTGTGAAATGTGGCAACGTTCGATCAATAAAACCATATGGAATCCGCTTACCCTCAACATTCTGCTGGCCAACACAAGCAGTCATCTGAGAGATGTTGATAAAACTCCCTTTTGATCCTGCTGTGACCATTGCCTTAAGATTGTTGCTCTCTGATAAGCTCTTTTGGGCACTACTTCCAGCATCATCACGAGCCTTATTCAACACCTGTAAGATAATTATAAGGCGGGAAGAGTTATAAATGGGTAAAAAAGAATCAAGATAAGAGCTCAAGCAAGTAGGTGCATTAATCATCACCTGATTCACTCTGTTCTCAAATGAATCCATCATAGTTCGCCCTGGCTCAGCTTCTAACTGCCTCTCCTGTGCAGCTCGAATCAGTTCTTTCACCTCATTTTTTGCTTTAGAAATTGTTTCATTAATCTTTTCCATGGTTGCAGCATCAGCAATTGTGTCCCCAATGCCTATACTAAATCCATTTTGTAAAAGCCAATAGTTAACAAGCCACTGAGTGTGGCCCAAGAACTTGCGAGCTGCATCTGGACCAACCTCTTCCCTGTGCATGAAGTACATTTGAGCATGTGACTCAATTCCAGTGGTAATAACTCAAATTAGAAAACCAAATCATCCAAATATACATACCAGATAACATGAATTAAACTTCCAGTAGATGTTCCAAGGGTTTTTTTGCAAAGGGTGCCTGAAAGAAGCTCCCCTCTCTCTATCCTAACTAAAGTGTCCCCTGGAGTTATAAAACCAGTTTCAGATTCCGAGTGCCATGCAGAAGTTCTCATGAGATTTATCTGTTTTGGTATGATAAGATTGAACACTTGCTTGCCAGTCCAAAGTGGTCTTGGCTTCAGAATCGCTGGTGCAGGTATTTTTCCATCAAAATCTTCCCACCACATCAATATATTCATGAAGACATCCTGCAACATAAACAAGATACACAATTTACACAAAAAAATGGAAAAAAACAAAAACATCTACAGAAAATTCAGAATGGAAAAAGGGGAGTAAAGCCAAAGCTCGCCATCACCTTCTCTATAAACGTATCTCTTTTAGTGATCTTCCGGCAACCCAATAGTGTATCTTGGACAATTCCCATGACAGGTCGATTTGATTGAGGTGAAACAATACACTTTGGGACCATCATAAGCTCCAAGACTTCGGCTCTGGTTTCAAATGACTGAGGAACATGCATGTTCATTTCATCCCCATCAAAATCAGCATTATAAGGAGATGTCACAGACAAGTTCAAACGAAATGTCGAGTATGGCATAATCTTGATCCTGTGCCCCATAATAGACATTTTGTGAAGACTAGGTTGACGATTAAAGAGCACAAAGTCTCCATCATTTAAATGTCGCTCCACCTGCAACAGATACAAAACATCTTCTAAGAATAAAAACTGCAGCAAGAACCATCCAACCCACAAAGAGGGTGCAACTTGCCTTATATCCAAGCTCCAAATGGTGGTCGCTGCTTTTCTTCAGGTACCTGAGATCAAGTCTCTGTCCATCTTCCCTGATGATATACTTCGCGCCAGTTTTACCAGGGGGAGGATGAGGTCCATATTCCACAAGCTCCTTCAACCTGGAAGAGTAGGTTAAGCATTTTATGGCCAGCATATGACCACAACATAAAATGAATACTAGAAACAGATAAAAGGTGTGATACCTTTCAATGTTATATGGGGTCACAGTCTCTGGATATGTTAAGTTCAATGCAATGCTCCATGGTACTCCCAACTCATCAATGTTAATGGTTGGGTCTGGTGTGATCACAGTTCGTGCTGAAAAATCCACACGTTTCCCCATCAAGTTACCTCGAATTCGACCTTCCTTAGCCTTAAGCCTACTACATATAGATTTGATAGGTCTTCCTGACCGTTGCGTAGCCTGAGAAGTAAAAGCATTACTTGGTCATTTTATAACCAAATATCAGGACATTATTTTAATATTTTCCTGAATATCAAGGCACCAACAAAGTCCACAATACGCATGCCTACCCGTGGCTGACCAGGTAACTCATTATCAAAATATGTAGCAATGTGGAACTGCAACAACTGAGCAAATTCAGATATAATATGTGCAGGAGCTCCATTTCTTTCCTGTCTCCTTAAATTCTCATTGTGTCTTATGATCATAGCCAATTGATGAGTTAAATCATCCTGTTCATGAAGAAGATAGAAGGGATCAAATATAAATTTCCAAAATGTAGCAGTTAGGAGATCTCAATTAAATAAGTACTGAAACTCCTTGAAAATGGATTTAATTTATATTTTCTTTAACAGACAGGTAATGCTTCAATCCAAGGTAAACTGAATGTTAAAAGTTGAAAGTCCATCAAAATAAGACCATTGCAGCATACCTCACTCCTAGAAGAAGTATCCATCATTACTGAAGGTCTAACAGGTGGAGGAGGAATTGGGAGGACTTGCAAAATCATCCAATCTGGACGAGCATATTTAGGATTTAGACCTAATGCAATACAATCCTCATCACTTATGCGCTTGAGAATGCTAAGAACCTGTTCAAAAGAGGTACGAGGTTGTCCAATTCAACAAGTAAACCAACCTAAAGAGAAGCAGGAAGAAGGAAAGGAATGAAGAACCAAAAGACAACAGAGGTTTGCAGAAGACATACCCTTTCTGCAGTAAGCTGCTGTTTTCTTTCTACTGGTTCGGGAAGCTGCTCTTGATCATCATTTTTCTTTTTTTGGGCCTTAAATTCAGCAACCATTTTCATACCATCAATAGTGAGCTTTGGCTGCTGAGCACCACAGCCCCCTCGGCTTTTCTTCACTGGCTCTTCCATATCTTGCCCTTGCACTTCAATTTCATCACCACCTTCACATTTAGTTTTGTTCTTACAGGCCTCAAAAACCTTCTTTAACCTGTGTTTTGGATTTCTAATTCGCTGAGCTTGCTTGAACTTGAGGTCCTCCTACAAGAAGCCATAGTAAAGGAGCATGCAACACGTTAACAATCCGGCAGCAATCAGTCAAAGATACAAAACCAATAAATGGAGCAACATGCACAGTATCAATAGGTCAAATACCATCTGACAAGTTAAACCATCATATAGTTTAAATATCCAAACAAACATTTTAACAGTTTAAACCCTTCCCATAGGGTATAGCATAAATATCCAATGAACACTCATAAACTTAAAAAAGGATAGAACTTTCTATTTACAAGACAAGAAAATAGAATTCAAGGCTTCACCAAATGAAACAATTTCAGAAGCATCTAGTTTCACATTAGACAATAGAAATAACTAATCAAAATAATAACGAGCTACAAAATTATAAAGCTAAGGATGATTTGCCACACCGAATATATCCTAAATGCATATCAACCAGTCTAAAAAAAGAAATAAGTGCAAGTCAAACTTTTTGTTTCCTTCCCTGCCTGAAGCACAAAACTTTCCTCCCTAACTGGTTGGTTAAAGATCAACCAGGATAAGCTAACAACATTTCCTTGGAATTTGTAGAGATCAAGGCAATTGTCCAATCAAATTAATTAAGCCTTCTCCCAACAACTTGAAATCAGTTACACGAATTTGCTTCCTCCGCAGCAGTCTATCCAGAGGTAAATCAACATTAAAATTACAAATAGTTATAAATTTCTTAATTACTTTTTCCTTGTTAATAATAAGGTTTCGTTTTACCTCTATCATTAATATGGATTGTTAAAAGATCACCCCTCAACAAAATTTGTGGCCATAGAATGAATAAAAGGGTAAAAACATGGCATGCACCAAGTAGCTCCCCTAAAGAACTTTGAGGTCACACTACGATATCTATCGCACAATGAGAAAGGGGGTAACTAAGATTTGCACAATCGATTTTACCAAGTTTTAACAGCTAGACACAGCTTAATAATTGAAATCAATTAACAACTATTTCATGTTTCCAGTAACAACAAAGTTCTGATTTTCAAATTAAAATAAGCCGTGAATAAAAACCCCAAACTTTGAAGTCCTCAATTTGAAAGAAAACCACTACCTATACGATAAAATGCTACTACGAAAATCCATTAAAGCTTGCTGAACGAGATACCTCGTCAGCAAGAATCTTGGAGCAGTTGAAGCAGACACAGCGCATGATACTAAGAACAGTCTTCATGAACCCAATATGAAACATAGGCTTCGCAAGCTCAAGATGGCCGAAATGCCCAGGACACTCAGCCATATTAGCAGTGCAAGTCTCGCACTTCATCTTCCTGTCAATGGTACCAAGACGAGGGTCGCTCAAACCGCCAGGCTTCGGCTTACCTCTCTCCGTCGTCTCGCTGTGCTCTATCTGTACCACTGACATTTGCCTCTGTACAGAAACAAACCAAAACAACAAAAACTCAACCCAAACCCAAGCCAAAACCAAAGTTTTTCCAAATTGTAATCAACGACGAAACCCTAGAAGAAGAAACTAAGAAAATGTCGAAAATTACGATCTCGTCGGGGCTGAGGATGCCAAACTGGACCATTTGGACTTTGGCAACCTCCGCCGGAGAGTACGGGAATCGCATGTCCATGGCGACTGATCTTTTCTAGACACTCTTTGTGTGGGAATTAGGGTTTCCACAATCGTTGTCTGATCTGTGAAACTCAATTGAGGTTGAATAAATAAACGAAGAAGGAGTATATCAAGTTACTTTTAAAATTGTAGAATTTTCAGGTTACGTGTGTTTTTTGAGAGCTATGACAATAGATTCGAGACTTCCCTCGAACAAACTCCCACCACTCCGCAGAGCAGGAGACAATTCAACCCCTCCTCAGCCCCCAAGGGGCATATTTATAGACGAATAGCCGCCACGGTGAGTCTATCGTGCGCCAGGGGTGCGCAGGGGTTGAAAACGACTCGGCTTTTGTAGAAGGATCCTCCGCAAGTAAGTTAATACTCTTCACTCTAAAATAAAAATTAAAAATTAAATAAATATTATGATCTTTATAAATATTGTATACCTTAATTTTATTAATGGTCACTTAATTTTATGACTTATAATAAATTTATCACAGGAATTTATAAGAAAAATGAGTGAACTTTTTGAATTGTATCACCTATAGCATACGTTTCACACTCATGACATCTATTCTCTCTTGATACGATATAACAATGAATATGAGTTGATTTAATAATTTAATATGATATATGCAATTAATGATATAAATTAACATGCATTAACTTGCAAAGAGCCCAATCTTATAATTTTGGGTTATATATTTTTTATTGAATTTATTTACTTATGGGTTGTTTAATTTATTATAATTAAATTATTATAATTAATTAAAGTTTAAGTTAAATTTAAAATAATATCTTAAGTTAGCATCAAAAAAAACATT